>JBAMBJ010003389.1:0-18072 GCA_037043495.1 Drosophila recens
AGAAAACACCATATTCATATTCTTAATCCAAGTTGAGTTATTTAAAAAAAAATTAAATTTATCTTTGCTACGATAGCTATGTATATGATTTAGCTATCCGATCCATCCATTTCCGTAATATAAATACGGAAATGCACCTAGTTATGTCAAGAATGATTTAAAAGTTAGAGATTGGTTTGATTAGATACACGCGGACAGAGGAATACAAATTCATGCCTAACAAGAAGATATAGTCGAACTTTTATAACTCGATTTTTCTCTTTCTCGAAACAAAAAAAAGGAATCCCATAAATATAACTTTTTCTTTGGATAATGGTGATTCGAGTTATGGAAGTTCGACTGTCTTTACTTTATATGTTGAGTGCTACGCCTCTACGCTTAACACAACGTGCCACTAAATTATAACACCCTCTGCAAGGGTATAATGAAACGCATTGAATACAATAGACTATAGCACAGTCGGAGACTTGCCTCATTTGGCTCCGTGTAGAAGCTGGCGATCTGCTGCTGCTGTTGTTGTTGCTGACGCTGGCGCTCATTGTAAAGCTGCATGCGTTCCACAACGGATATCTGGCGATAGTTATCGGCAGTATAGTGCGAGACGGCAATGCCCGCGGCCTCGATGAGAGCCAAAAGGACGCCCCCAACCAAAGCGCTGCTCAGCATGGCAGAGAGACCTGAGAATTGACCCCGGATTGTAATTGAATGATTAACTCTAGAGCCTCTGTCACACTTACCACCGCGTGCGGCAAGCACGCCTCCAGTTGCCGCACCGCTAATTATAGAATTCCAGGGATCCTCCTTGCCGCGACTGTAGACCAAGGTGCAATCGATGGCACTGAAGGTGCCGCCCCAGATGGCAAAGCTGCCGCCGACCAATGCGGAACGTGCACGCACTGCGGCCATGCCACCGGCCAGGCGACGTTGCACGCCACACGGTGCATTGCGAAATCCCTTGATGGCCTGGAAGATGGCGCCGCCCACAAATCCCATTGCAAAGGCACCGCCACAGTCCTCCACAATGCGAAAGGGACACGGCTCCCGTGAATATTCCTCCATTAAAAGTTGTTAATCGCAATGAGAGGAGAGAAAAATGTTCAGATATGTTGACTGAGTTTAGATAAACTACAGCCTCCTTAGACTGACTGTTAGTCGAAGGCCTATTCGGAAAAATTCTATAAAATTCCATACTAAATTCTGAGGACAAGCTAAAAACTCGTGACATCACAAACTGAAAATCGAAAGCATTTTAAGGTTGAGTCGGCTAAAAACGTTTGTGAAACAATCAACAACAACAGCAACAACAAATGCGAATTTGTAAATGCGTCGTTAACCATTTTTGGTCAGTTGATTGCCAGATAAACATTAACAATAACATAACAAAAATAAAAATAAAAAACAACACGACACATACTAGATCGTTCAAAAAGTCCCCGGACTGACACATAGGCCACTCCACTAAAATTTTGAAATATATTTTTTTTGACTGACTAGTTCATTTCTAGGCTCCAGTGAAAATTTGAGCGCAATCGTAAGCTTCGCTATCGAGCTAGAAATATTATTGTTGTGCAACTTTTTGAGTTTTTTGAAAAATGGAAAAAGCTGAATTTCGTGTTTTGATTAAACACTGTTTTTTGATGGGAAAAAATACCGTAGAAGCAAAGACTTGGCTTGATAAGCATTACGGGGTCTCTGCTCCAGGTAAATCAACCATTTGCGATTGGTATTCCAACTTTAAACGCGGTCGTACAAGCACCGAAGACTCGAAGCGTTCGGGAAGACCAAAAGAGGTGATTATCCCAGAGATCATCAGACAAGTCCGTCAAATCGTATTGACTGATCGAAGAGTCAAAGTGCGTGAGATTGCTGAGACTGTGGGCATATCGACTGGGTCAGCGGTTTCGATTTGCATGACCATTTGCATATGAAAAAGCTCAATGTAAAATGGGTGCCGCATTTCCTAGATATTGAACAAAGGGAAAAACGAGTGGCCGATTCCAAGTCCTGTTTGGACATGTTTAACCGAAATCCAAGCGAATTTTTGCGTCGATATATCACCATGGATGAGACTTGGATCCATCACTACATTCCGGAGTCCAATCGGTCATCAGCTGAGTGGCGGGAGGCCGGTGAAAGCCGTTCGAAGCGTGTGAAGGCAAGTCGATGGGCTGGTAAGGTTTTTGCCAGTGTATTTTGGGATGGACATGGTATAATACACATCGACTATCTTAAAAAGGGTGAAAAATGCAACAAAGAATATTATACAGCATTGCTTGATCGTGTGAATGACGAAATTAAGAAGAAACGCCCGCATTTGGCAAAGAAAAAAATCCTTTTTCATCAAGACAATGCACCATCTCACAAAGCCGCTTTAACGATGGAAAAAATCAAAGAGTTAAGTTGGGAATTGCTTCCTCATCCTCCATATTCCCCAGATCTGGCCCCCAGTGACTACTATCTGTTTTCAAACTTGAAAATATGGCTCCAGGGAAAAAAATTTTACTCCAATGAAGAAGTTGAATGGGAAACTGAAGCCTATTTTGAGGGACTTTCTTCAGACCACTACAAAAAAGGCATCGAAATGTTGAAAGACCGTTGGACAAGGTGCATTAAGCTAGACGGAGACTATATTGAATAAATATATTGATTAAAAAAAAAAAAAAGTCTTTTTCACTGTCAGTCCGGGGACTTTTTGAACGATCTAGTACATAAATAAATAAATTGTTATTAGCTGGTTATGGCCACAATTTGAGCTGGAAAATTTGTAAGTGATAAAGATCGCAGCAACAAGTTGCTATCGATTTATATGCCCCAATTAATTTAACAACCGTTTCGTGCTTTGTCACGTGTTTTCTTCTCTTCTCTTCTCTTTTTTGCTTTTATTAATCTGTTTTACAGGAGCAAATCGCGTAGTGTGGATCATGGCCTTGCGGCGCCTTTTGATTTGGATTCATTGCGTTCGAAAGTTGAGAGCCGCTTCGAGAGTGTCGACAAATTGTCAAGTGAGTACACACACTTTCTCAACTTACTTTTGAATTTGAAAACAGCGCGCGCGTTTCTCGCACACCAGCGCCATCTATGATTTTGGGCGCAAAGCTAAACTCACATTAAGTTGGCTGCGCATTGTAGAATATGTCACTGTTAACTAACAGCACGCTGAGCTGTTATCACGCGTTGTTAGAAAATAATTAACATTTGGCGGTAAATTCCCAAGAATTTTAAAATTTTCATGTCATTAATAAAGGCTTAATAATGTGAATCAACATCGAAAATGAACGTTATCTATGCATCAATTACTGAGTCATAAAGCTATGCTGAAGTTCAACACATATTGATAAGCAGCAACCTCTTATCAATTTAAAACAAAAACGCTATCAAATAAGTTTTTCATTAGTTTCGCGTGGACAGCGTTTGTTTTTATTCCGTTAGTTGGTTTTTGATGCGGAAAACAGCGGACTCGGCAGATTTTTGAGTGCAGCAGCGTCTTTTTGCTTGCTGTCAGCGACAATGTTGTTGTTGTTGCTGTTGTTGCTGTTGCTGCTACTGTTGTCGTTGTAGACAAAACAGAATTTTAGTAGCAAAAGAGAATACGAAAAGGACGTACGATAAAAGCTTAGAGTGTTTTTATTAATTTGCTGTGCAGAGATTGCAATTGTTATTTGAGTTAATAAACTAAGAACTGAATAAAGATGCTAGAATTTGTTGAAATTTATTGGCGTAGAAATGTGATGCCATTAACACAGACAATGTCCAGCAGCAGCAATGAATTTGTTGTCATCTTTTTGTGCCGTCAATTTGGGCAAGTGGCGAAGGATGCATGGGAAACGGGTGTGATTTATTCCCCTCTACGACCGGACGATAACGAGTTTATTGTGTTCGATCAGTTGCCCAAGCTTGAAAGTAATAATCACATGTATATATGTATTTATAGGAATCGTATTACTTCAGTTGAATGTGTCAAGTTGTTTAACATGCAAACCGTTTTCTTTTTCGCAGAGCAAAAGTCTTCATTGCCCACCATACCCACCATTTCCTATACCGTGGGAAATCGCGACACATTGACCTCGGTGGCAGCACGTTTTGATACCACACCATCGGAGCTAACACATTTGAATCGGCTAAACAGCTCGTTCATATACCCGGGTCAGCAGCTGTTGGTCCCCGATAAGAGTGCCAAAGATGACGCCTCCACCAGTTCAGCCGGCACGAATGAAGGTGGCGGGGGCGGCGGCGGCGGTGGCGGTGGCAGTATATCCGGCAAGTCGAGTCCAATTGAGCGCAAATTCTCTAGCGTATGAGAGCAAAGCAGGAGAAAGGTAAGCGACGCTGCTGGAAATGGTGTAATTGGTGCGATGATATTGAAGCTAAATTTGCAAGCAGACCGCCCGCTTCTAATCATTTTAATTAATTCATTAATTGTTTGTTGCTTATACATTTTTATTTGCACGGCCATTTAACATTTCAAATATCGTGCGCCGACTTTTGCATCGTAGTTGGCAACGCTGTTCAGCGCTTACTGTCGGAAAACAGCTGTGTGCTGGAGCTGGACTTTTTAGTTCAATTTGCTGAATAAGTTCAATCGTTCATTATTCAGTCGTGAACACTGTTGCCAATTTGTCCTTTTTGCGGACAGATTTGCGAATGATAAGAAAATTTGGAAGAAATAATATAAAAATATGGTACTGTTTTTAAGCATTCTGTTATTTTATTTCTACCTTCTTTCCATTCTTATTCAGAAATAAAATAAAAGTTTTGCTAAAAAAAGCAGTATCATAATTTTTATTATTTCTTTAAAATTTGACTATTCAAATCTGTTAATTTTTTAACGGACTAATTTTGGCAACGCTGGTCGTGAACAAAATCAGTCGTTTAATTCAGTTATTAAGTTGGTCTTGAAATATGAAAGATGAATAGGTTATTCTGATCAGTTGGTCAGTTGTTTATGAACGATAAACGATGTGAATTGGCTACAATTGTTTCCTTTTAGTGGAATGTGAAATAAATTTCAAGTTTTTAATCGGATTAGATGACAAACGCCAACTAGTTTCAGTATTAACTTTAAATTATTTTCGATGTACTTATACCCTGTTTTATTGAAAATGAGAAAAAAGAGTAAAATGGCTTTTATTTTGGGCTTAAATAACCGTTCACATTGTTCAAAACTTAAAAATAAATGAAATTGAAACGATGTAACAAGTAAATATAGAAAAAAAGGAATCCAATCGCTGAAATCCATGTATATAAGAATAAATGTATTTCTCTAAGAAATTTTTAAGAATTAACTGACCAACCGCGAAATGAAAGATTTAGTTCATGATTGACTGAATAAGTTCACTCGTTCATCTTAATGACCCGTTCATTTGAACCTTTTCAGAACCAAACGACAACTAGTGTGTTTAGCCCTGTTCCAACAGCTGCTGCAGCGGTGCAGCCCTAGTTTTGCACAAATTCGTGATAGTTGCGCTATTTTATTTGTTTTTGTGTGTGGCATAAACAAGAGATAATAAGAACTATTTTCGTTTGTTGGCCACATCGCACATTATTGAAAATTGAAGTGCAAGTGTCGTAAATTGCAGAGACGTCCAGAGCAAACGCCAGCCTCAGCATGCACACGGCTGTCTTTTGGCGAAACGGAGGTCAAAAACACGATTGATAATAATATTTGAATATTTGGTTATTTGATTCATCGATGTGCTAATTACTACGACTGTTGTCAAGTTCTGGCCTTGTCTGTTGCCCAAGCTGTATCTCAACTGCTTACGGGAGTAACCACGTTGAAAGCGAACAAAAAAAGCAGCCACGAGTTGCAAATTTGCAACGCACTTCATCAAGTTTATAGTGTCACATGGCGCGCATTTAGAGAGATTTAATTTTAAACTAAATATCACATAAATCAATTTGTGGCCCCCGTTGACGCCGGCCCAGTTCAGCCCACTTATCTTATCAGTCTGATAAAAATCACAGCGCAGCAGAAAGACAATTGCTTCTGTGTTTAGCAGCTCACCTTAAAATGTATTTACGCCAAGTTCTTTATTTTACAGATATACTTGAGGGCCTGCGTCCCGGCTCCCCCAAGCCAGGACACATTGAGCGGGTGGTGGACAACAGCCAGGCCGAGGAGAATGCGGACAAGAGCGATGATCCGGTGATTACACAACGTTTTCTCAAGATCAATGTACGACATATTACCGATGGCCAAGGCGTTGTCGGTGGCGTTCTTTTGGTCACACGCAATGCCGTCATGTTCGATCCGAATGTCAGTGATCCGCTGGTCATTGAGCATGGACCCGAAAGCTATGGCGTGATTGCCCCCATGGATTTGGTTGTAAACGCAGCCATATTCCATGACATTGCCCACATGCGTGTGGCAGGCGGCGCTGGACCGAGTGTGGCGGCCAGCAGCAGCGCTGACGCTGAGAAGCCAGAGATCTATTATCCCAAACCAGTATTAGTTGAGGAGGACTCCAAGGAGATAGACATTGACACCACTAAGCAACGTTTGGAGGGTAAGTTTTAATACATTACAAAATGGACAGGTTCTCAAATTCAAATCTTTCAAATTGCAGCGGAAATTGGCTCGCTGGAGATCACCGATGATCAAGAGTCGCTTTGTTCCAGCACTGGACGCGACGGCGATGCCTTCCCCAAGGCCTTTGAGCGTGAACGTGTCGAGGTGCGTGGCAATCAATGAAATATTTAATCAGAAAATGTAATAATAATGTTTTAAACTCTATTCTCTAGGATACATCAACGGAAGCCAAAGATAGCGCTAAGACTGACGCTCACGATGAGGATGATGATAAGAAAACGCTCGGCCTGACAAATACACGCAGCACGCTGGAGGAGCGTCGCAAGAGCCTCTTGGATCATCACTGGGCCATTCCGAGCAAAGATCGGTTAGTGCTTAAACCAATTTATGTTGCCTGCTCCTTTGTTATTTGCTGTTTTCTTTGGCATTCTCACTTCCAAGTGCTGAAACGAAAACCATTATTAATAATTTGTTATTCGACATTTTTTGTGTTTTTATTTTCATATATCAAACTGCAACGTTCGTTCTTTATGATTTGTTATGCTTTATACAACTACACAACATACACAAATACACACGTACACACAACACGATGTTCCTTGTAAATTGTAAACTGTAACCTGTAAATGACAACTCATCCCACAACGATCACAAAACAAAACACACATTTAATTGAAACGCACACTCGCCAAATACTTAGCTATTGTTTGTCTAATTCCCGAAGATCATCGGATGACGAGGCAGACAACGAGTCCAACATAACCATAGACAGCGGCTCGCGTGTCCAGGATCCACACTCGACAGCCAGTTCGGTTAGTGGTGCTGCCACCGTAACCACTGCAACTGCTCCAGCTACTGCAGCTGGTGGTGGTGCTGCTGCTGCTGCGGTTGGCGGTGCTGGCCTGTTGCCAGGCATGTTGCCACCAGCTGGCATTGATCTGGAGCATCTGGAGCAGCTCTCAAAGCAGTCGTGCTACGATTCGGGCATCGATATACGCGAACCGATACCCACAATACAGCCGATACCAAAGAAAACCGTTTACAGCGACGCTGACATTGTGCTCAGCTCCGACTGGGTTCCACCGAAGACCATCGTGCCGACGCACTTCAGCGAGTCGCCGCCACGCAGCACGATTCTTGGCCAGAGTCTCGATGCGGGCGGTGCTCGCAAGAAGACCTCCAGCGTCAGCTTCAGCGTCGACGACGAGGCAGCGCAACAGGCGCAGGCAGCTGCATCCGCGGCAGCCGGTGACAAGCAGGCCGAAAAGAAGAACAAGGTCAGTGCAACTTGGTTACACAATGAAAGTACACAATATCGATTCCAAACCGCAAGACAATAACGTAGGAATTATTATTATTCTTTTTTTGAAATTGTTTAATGGAAATATTGAACTAAAACAGTTTACACTTGAGAATTTCAATGAAATTAAACCAACAGTTGGAATAAAACAATCTGGTTATATATTTAGACAATAAAAACTTATTTAAAAAGTAGATAATACGCCACGTGGACTAAATAAGACCTTTTAGACTAAACAATGCCATCTCTTAAAAGGACAAGTCTTATTAAATGCTAAAAAAAACTTATAACAAACAAAAAATAGTTGAGATTCTACAGTCGACAGTAATTTGGTTTGTACAATTATTTCTTCAACAGCATTCGAGTTATGCGATCATGATGCTATTTTCAGAGCATATCTGGACTACGATATGTCTTTAAAATATCGTCTTAGACTTTTGCAGACATACAATCATGGAAAACTTTTTTTTTTCAAGTTTCAAAATTTTTATTTAAAGTCTTTAGAGAATTGTAGCAAAATATAACAAAATAATAATATTCAAAAAACTTAAAATACAAAAATTAATTTTTTAGGCCTGGAAAACATATTAAAAAACGGATGGCGTAAAGTTAGGAAAAAAAATTTTAAGCTTTAAAGGCTCATAAGTTATCTTTTAAATTTAATACTTGGTTGGAGTCCACCAGTTTGGCACAAATTGACGGATTAATGAAGTACCATTCGGATTTAACTTTTCCCACAATCCATCATTATTTCTGGGCTTATAGCTACCAATCCTTTTCTTTAAGATCCCACAAAGGTGTTCTATGGGATTTAGGTCTGGTGACTGCGAAGATCATTCCATCAAGGGAACTTTGTTGCCAGCCAAAAGATAAACCAAAATAGAGCACCGTTATCTTGAAACTCTGCTCAGTGGTTTCATGGATAACATTTGCTCCAAAAACGCAATATTTGGTTTCAAATGTGAATGCGCCTCTCGTTTCTAATATTTTTATAATGAGTGTATATTGAATCGACTGTTTCAGCTGATCAAAAATATATACATTTTATGGATTTGGCCACATCTTAAGCTTGTTGCGCACAAATCTAATTGATAATTTAATAAATTAATCTAATTTTGTAAAATGTATTTCTCACCTGATAGTCTATCGTGATTTGGGATCGATTAATCCACCAAAATAGATTCTAAATACTCATCTAAATTTCAATTTCCTTCTCTTGCAGATGCTTAAACGTCTCTCATATCCATTGACCTGGGTGGAGGGTCTGACAGGCGAGGGCGGTGGCCCGCCCGTCTCTGGCGGCAGCTTGAACAAATCGGCGGACACTGATTCGGCGCCCAATACGGGTGACTCCAATCAAAGCGTATTTTCGAAAGTATTCTCAAGGTGCGTAAATTAAAATACAGTTGATATACATTCTAAAATTACATAATGACTCCTAAATAATTGGTGACACAAATTTCTTTATTTCGTTGTGATAAAAAAACAAAAATAAAATAAATAATGCTTACCTTCGGTTAATGCGGATCGGCTGCTTTTGCAAAACATAATTTAAACTTTATGCTTTTTCACACTTTGTTCATACACATTGTTACACTGAAACACGCATACATATACACAACACACTCTATATCTATATATGCATATATCGGTTGATTGAAATCAAATGATTTAGCTCGCCCATCACTCTGGTATCAGAGCTGGGCGGTAATCTATTTTCGAAAACACCGTCCGAAGAATCTGGTGGGTCGCCAGTGCCGCCATTGACACCACACTCGACACATTCCGAGGGTCATATGACCTATGGGTAAGGACGGATCAGATCTGATTGGATCTGATTGCGGATCGATGTGTTCATATGTGTTGCTCTTGCTGTGTTCTTAGTGTTGTAGATTATTGTGTAACTCATCCAACGAATGTCATCATCTATTGCTTCAATTATCACTTTAATTCACAAGCCAATCTTTTTTTTGAATTATCTAAAACATCATCAAGTCGGATAGTTATTTTTTTTTTTTTTTTTTTTTTTTTAATTCATATTCTCGCACTAGTTTGTCAATTGTGTGACTTGATTGATTAATCATCAAATTGGGAATCTTTTAAGATTGTTCATACTAATCTGTTGATCTGGATTGATTTCGCAGGCGTTCGTCAATTGGCACCTTTATACGTCCACATTCGTCAGAGGGCACGGCGTACAGCACAAAGCTGAAGGAGCCGAAGCCACAGCCGCCCAAGCTGGACTATCGCTCCATGGTCTCAATGGATGACAAGCCGGAATTGTTTATCAGTGTGGACAGTAAGTGTTTTATATATATAACCACATTATATATTACAAGTAATTAAATGTTGTTGCTTACAGAGCTTATACCACGTCCAGCACGAGCCTGCTCTGACCCACCTTTGTATTTCCGCCTGCGCATGGGCAAACCCATTGGCAAGGCCATTCCACAGGGCACCACAGTCATGTCCTATGGCAAAAACAAGCTGCGCGCCGAATATTGGTTCAGTGTGCCTAAGAATCGGTGAGTTAACACTACCAACTCATAACTGACTTATTGACCAATCAATCAATTGTAATCCCTTAGCGTTGACGAGCTCTATCGCTTCATAAACACCTGGGTGAAACACCTGTACGGTGAACTGGACGAAGAGCAAATCAAGGCGCGCGGCTTTGAACTAATCCAAGAGGATACCGAATGGACAAAGAGTGGCACCATCAAAACCGCCGGCTATGGCGACAGCCAGGACGGCGAGGAAATTGGCGATCTCACCCGTGAATCCTGGGAGGTGAGCTCTATTTATATCCATTTCCTTATATTGCAATCGCGTTTCTCCGTCTCTTTTCATATATATAATTTTTAACCTATTGCTCTTTTATATGCGCTGAGTTTTTCTCTCGAATTTTTCTACTAAGTATATACTTTAAAACAAAATGACAAAAAAAAAGATCTCAAAATTTTCAAACTATAAAAAAAACAAAAGTTTAATAATAATATAAAGAACTATTTATTTTAGATAATGCCTCGAAAATTATTGAATTTTATATGCAAAAACTTTTTAACATCTCTCTTGTATACTTTTCTTTACATTTATTGTACACGCGTTTTCTTCTTTCTGTTTCTTGTCGTGTCTCTTTTATGTTACAATTTGCATTGATTTTACATCAAATGAAAATAACAAACACACAAAAATCTATGAAATGGGCTTAAAACAAAACTAAATTAAACCCAAAAAAAAAAAAAAAACAACTGAAACCAAAACTGAATTATGTGATAAATCTCTATACGACAGCTTCTAAAGGCGCCCTTCGCCAAGACCTACAAGATCATTAAAACGGCTTCGCATGCCGCATCGCATGATTTGGAATTGTTGGGCGGCGAGGTTAGGACTTAAAACCTTTTAATACGAATTCTTCCACCTAAACTTAACTAAACTAAACCGTGTTGTTCAAGCACATATGTATATCTGAAAAGATCAAACCACTTTTGGAACTTATGTGAAAATGATGTGAATTCTTTTTGTAAATTCTTTATTTCATTTTCTTGTCAATTTATTTTTGATTGATTTTGTTCTTTACTTTCATAATTTCTCTTTGGCTCGCTCGTTCTTTCATTTCGTAGTTTTCCAGTTACACTTTTAGCATCATGTTCTGTTTGTTCCTACAGTATTGTAACATTTTCTTGGCACTTTTTTCAAGCACTTTCTATGTGTGAGTGTAAAAGGCACACAATATTATCAAATTGAAATTCTTTAAAATTACAACTTTGATTTTAAATTCATTTGTATTATTATGTACAAACATTGGAATTCATTAGTTCATTTAGCACATTGGCTCATCCAACAGCGAGCATTCAAAATTCACTTTACACTTTAACTATGTAACTTTCTTATTGCAACATACGTTAACAACATTGGCAACAATTTTGAATTCATCAAATTATAGAAATTCAAGCATTTTCATCTAATCAAAAAAAGAATTCTTCTCATACTACCCATGTTAGGGAACTAGTTCCGTTGAGAACTAGTTTACTTTTCGCCTAGTTAATATAGCTATTTGAAATTTAATTAGAGTAAGCGAGATTTGTTCCAGCAAGCATAACAAATCTAGTTTACATAAGAAAAGATTGCTAGACTGCTGAATACCTTAACATCCATACGTAAAGACGTTAAAGCGTATACAAACAATAGAATAACTTTTGTATTTATTATCCAATTGTGATGCAAGATTAAGTGTAGATCAAGGTTAATACCATTTCGTATATGTATATTTTTCATTCTTATTCAAAGCTAAGAAAATATATTATGTTTATATATTTTATAAGGCGGAAGAAGTTTCTTTCTGCTTGTTACATGCTTTTGCGCAAATTTAATGGCCTATATAAAAAAGTTGTAAAGACGTTTATGTATTGAACTTTATCTCAAGTCTTTGTCATCCAATCTCTTGGAAACACTTTGAAGGCTTCTCAATCACCTGAAATTGTGGCTTCGTCAAGCTCTCATTACAACACTAACAACAACCACATGCGAGTATGTTGCTCAACGTAGCATAACAACCCATATACATAATTAAAAAACATACAAACCTCAGCAAACAATTTTCCTTTAGCCAACCACATTCTGGGCTCAAATTGATATGCCAATTAGCACATTGCATAATGAAGCTCTGATCTAATTGGAGTTGGTTTTTATAACGAATTGATTTGGAGTTTTAAGGAGAAGTCGACCAGCCTTCGAATCGTCTTTTATGCCAGAATTAACAAGTTTGATTCATTCAACAATTAGCGCATTTATTTGTTTATTATTATTATGGTTCGTTTGGCTATTTCGCAACATTGTCTGGCCACGTTTTTCTCACCCAATAAGCGTGCCCCACCGAGAGATACGTATGTAAATATGTTTGACCACGATTCACACGTCGTATGAGTAATTTCTTTTGTCTGTCAAGTTTTGCTTGACTTATAATTGATAAACCTGATACGGTTCATTAAATTTTGATATGAATTTGTTGTTTATAGAACTCGAACTCATCTTTCAAGTGCCTGATAATTATAATTAATTCAACGATTCAGCCTTGGGATCTCCCCCAAGCTCATTATCTCTGTTATCTGTCCGACGAGCGGGCAAACATCCATTTCTGGTTGTAACTGCAGCGGAATTTCAACAAATTGTTTCCTTGTTAGCTATTTATGTGTATATAGAGGTAGATGCAAGGTAACAACAACGATAACCTATATAATAAATAAAAAATCAAACTCATATAACATTGACAGCATCTTGAGCTCAAGAGGTTATCAAACTATATTTATATATATACATTTTTAGAATTTAATGGTTATATATGTGGAGAGCACAACAACTTCCGTTGCACTTATATAACTTGGCAAACTTCAACTCAAGTTAGCATTTGGACTTTGATAAGATTGAGTATTTTGTATTTCCTTTGTTTACTGGAGAAATCCGCCTCGAGGTTTCTTCGTCTGCAGACTCCAGACCTGCCAAATTACGTAATGCTTTTTGTTTTGAGCGCTTATCGTTGACGAAGTCTAAAAATAAAGACAGCATATAGGTTATGCGGGTTAAAGCATATGTTTTAAATATTCCATGGGTGTTTTTCAACTGACGAATAGAGTCTGTAGTTGATTAGGTTTACAATTCCTGGGCTGCCGAGTTAATAGATACTTTTAAAAAATAAAGATATAATAACTTCACTCAGAGAAATCTTCAAATTTTTAATAAAAATTTGTTTTTCCTTTTTATAGTAGTGTATAGTTACTATTTATTTTAAACCGTGAAGATCGCCAATGTCTCCTATTCTACCATACTTTTACGTACATATTTGTATGTACTATATTGAAAGCTAACTCAAAACATTTGTGTAATTTAACCCTATGAAGAAAGAGAGCATTTGTTTGTATAAACATTGTATATTGTATTTGTTTATAGTAGAAATTCCAATTTAAAATATGTTTATACATAAGAAAGTAGCAGTAACAGTTCAATAAAGACGTTAAACAAAATCCCATATACAGCTGCGGTCAAAAAAATAGTAGTGCCTGCAATGAACTTACAAAAGCTCAAAATTTAAAGACTTTTAATTTATCTAAATTTTTTATTTAATTTTTTTAAGATACGCTATTATATTGTTAATCAATCTGAGAAATCAATGATAGTGAAAATTTATTATTTTTCGACTTAGCAATTTTTATCTTGTAATAGTCTGAAAAATGGGCGGTCAAAATAATAGTAGTGAATGCATTAAAAGTGGAAAAAAGGATATTAAGCAGGAAAGGCTCTTGATTTGATATTTATAATTGTAATTTGATAATTTTCTATAAATTGTATAAAAAATATTTTGCTTAGAGTTGTTACAATGGGGCGTGGCAAGCATTGCACTCCAGAAAAGCGTGCTCCTATAAAAAATTTATTTCTAAAAGGATAACGTTTAAGGAAGTGGAAAAATTTGATTAGATGATTGCCAACTATAATCAGAAACGCCATTAAGTAGTCGCCAAAATAGGATAAATGTGGAAGACCTCGATCCATGTCCAAAAGACTAGTGACAAAAGTAGTGAGGTTTTTGAAACGCGACCCTTTTGCTCCTGCAGCACTTAAAAAAAGGACTTTGGTATGGACCAAAGTGTGTAAAACATTCTTAGATGTTTGCGAAATAATAATCTGGCAAAAAGAAGCCCGTGAAAAATTCCGTTATTAAAAAAAATACCTGCCCAAAAGCGATTTCGATTTGCTAAGGATCATCTGAATTGACCCTAGAGAAATAAAGAAACCTCTAGTGGTCGGTTGTGTCCAAAATTATTTTTATTGCTGGTCGAGGATCTCGACAACATGTAAGGTATCCGTTAAAGTCCGAATATCAGCCCAGATTCACCTGCAGGACCATGAAACATTGTGGTATGAGAATAATAACCTGGGCGCATTTTCGCATTATTGGGTCCAACCCATATAATGGATCATAACCATAATGGAAAGACACGAACAAGTGAAAATTCTGCAGGACACTATGCTACCGTATTTTTCAGATGATATGCCGATAATTTGGAGGTTCCAACAGGACATAGACCCAAAGCATATCAGCAAATCTTCGAAAGAATGGTTCGCATAGAAAAAGTTAATGTAGTGGAGTGGTCACCACGGTCCCCCGATCTGAATCCCATTGAAAATTTGTGGTCCGATATGAAGAAGGATATTGCCAAGCATCAACCAACAAATAATATTCATCTTTGGAAGATCGCTAGGAGCGCCTGGAGCTCAATACAAACAGAACGATGTAAAAGCCATGATCCGTCGTTGTAAGGCGGTAATTCAAGATAAAGGCTTCACAACAAATTGTTAAATTTGTTAATTATTAAGTGCATTTCACATATCTAACCTTTTAAATAAAAAAAGGGGGTTTTGGATCGTTTTCATCATTAAAATATTTGAATATGTTCATCACTACTATTATTTTGACCGCCCATTTTTCAGGCTATTGCAAGAAAAAATTCCTAAGTCGAAAAATAATAACTGTTCACTATCTTTGATTTCTCAGATAGATTAACAATATATTAACGTATCTTAAAAAAATTATATAAAAAATTTGGATAAATGAAAAGTCATTAAATTTTGAGTTTTTGTAAATTCATTGCACGCACTACTATTTTTTTGACCGCAACTGTATATCCTATATGTCATGTGACCAAAAATAATATGATATTTAAATGTATCTAACTAAAACTAGTACATAAATAGATGCATAATTATAGTTAAAGTATGATAATCAACTTGGCAAGTTTTAAAGCTTCGATCAACCGGTTGGATTTGTTATACATTATTGCTGTTAATGTTATTGTTGTTGTTGTGATTTCATTTATGACAAACTCAAACTGAGCGTGTGCCTTTAACATAACTAAATGCCTTCATTCATTCAACAAAAGAAAATTTGCATATAAAGAATCCGCTAGTGGATGAGATACAAATGCAAATTCATTAAAAGCCGCGTTGCGAACTGGGACAGAGAGAGGGGTAGGGCAAGGAGGTTTGATCTTGAGCTCGAACTACTTATTTATTTGTAGTATATACATAGAAGCGTGTACATAATGTGTGCATGCATATGTACATGCATGTGTCTAAATATATCTTACTCGTATTCAGGGCAATTCATTTAAAATTTCATCATATTATACTAAACAACAATTAATTACTTGCTTAACTTAATTACGTTTTATTCAATATTCTAAAGCGCTTGTCATTTAGCCGGTTATTGTTCTTGTTATTGTTGTTGTTGGTCATCATGGTATCCGGTTTTTTTTGGTTCTACATATAAAGAGGGTTGATTTGCAGCTCCTTTTCTCAGCGCATGGATCAGATTCAGAATAGCTTAGGGTCTCTTAATCTTATTGAATTGCCATCATATACAGCTAGTCAAGTAATTGTTTTAAACGAATAAGAAATTGACCAATTTTTCTATATTTTTTAAATTAGTTGAATTTGTAAAGTAAATTAATTTTTGTTAAATAACGTATGTAAATTTCTTATTTTATCCAAACAATTACTTGACTAACTGTATGTACTTATGCATATACAGCTGCGGTCAAAAAAATAGTAGTGCCTGCAATGAACTTACAAAAGCTCAAAATTTAAAGACTTTTAATTTATCCAAATTTTTTATTTAATTTTTTTAAGATACGTTATTATATTGTAAATCCATCTGAGAAATCAAAGATAGTGAACAGTTATTATTTTTCGACTTAGAATTTTTTTCTTGTAATAGTCTGAAAAATGGGCGGTCAAAATAATAGTAGTGAATGCATTAAAAGTGGAAAAAAAGGATATTAAGCAGGAAAGGCACTTGATTTGATATTTATAATTGTTATTTGATAATTTTCTATAAATTGTATAAAAAATATTTTGCTTAGAGTTGTTACAATGGGGCGTGGCAAGCATTGCACTCCAGAAAAGCGTGCTCCTATAAAAAACTTATTTCAAAAAGGATAACGCTTAAGGAAGTGGAAAAATTTGATTAGATGATTGCCAACCATAATCAGAAACGCCATTAAGTAGTCGCCAAAATAGGATAAATGTGGAACACCTCGATCCATGTCCAAAAGACTAGTGACAAAAGTAGTGAGGTTTTTGAAACGCGACCCTTTTGCTCCTGCAGCACTTAAAAAAAGGACTTTGGTATGGACCAAAGTGTGTAAAACATTCTTAGATGTTTGCGAAATAATAATCTGGCAGAAAGAAGCCCGTGAAAAATTCCGTTATTGAAAAAAATACCTGCCCAAAAGCGATTTCGATTTGCTAAGGATCATCTGAATTGACCCTAGAGAAATAAAGAAACCTCTAGTGGTCGGATGTGTCCAAAATTATTTTTATTGCTGGTCGAGGATCTCGACAACATGTAAGGTATCCGTTAAAGTCCGAATATCAGCCCAGATTCACCTGCAGGACCATCAAACATTGTGGTATGAGAATAATAACCTGGGCGCATTTTCACATTATTGGGTCCAACTCATATAATGGATCATAACCATAATGGAAAGGCACGAACACGTGAAAATTCTGCAGGACACTATGCTACCGTATTTTTCAGATGATATGCCGATAATTTGGAGGTTCCAACAGGACATAGCCCCAAGGCATATCAGCAAATCTTCGAAAGAATTGTTCGCATAGAAAAAAGTTAATGTAGTGGAGTGGTCACCACGGTCCCCCGATCTGAATCCCATTGAAAATTTGTGGTCCGATATGAAGAAGGATATTGCCAAGCATCAACCAACAAATAATATTCATCTTTGGAAGATCGCTAGGAGCGCCTGGAGCTCAATACAAACAGAACGATGTAAAAGCCATGATCCGTCGTTGTAAGGCGGTAATTCAAGATAAAGGCTTCACAACAAATTATTAAATTTGTTAATTATCAAGTGCATTTCACATATCTAACCTTTTAAATAAAAAAAAGGGGGTTTTGGATCGCTTTCATCATTAAAATATTTGAATATGTTCATCACTACTATTATTTTGACCGCCCATTTTTCAGGCTATTGCAAGAAAAAAATTCCTAAGTCGAAAAATAATAACTGTTCACTATCTTTGATTTCTCAGATAGATTAACAATATGTTAACGTATCTTAAAAAAATTATATAAAAAATTTGGAGAAATGAAAAGTCATTAAATTTTAAGTTTTTGTAAACTCATTGCAGGCACTACTATTTTTTTGACCGCAACTGTATATATTTATAT
>JBAMBJ010003390.1:0-26646 GCA_037043495.1 Drosophila recens
GCAAAGGGTTAATAGTACTCTCAGTGAGCTTAAAAATACTATAAACTCCGGAAAACTCTTAACTTTAAACAGAAAAAAACGAAAAGAGTACTAACCTCACCTAACCCCAAATAAATTAACACATTGCTGACAATTATTTTGGGGTGGATTACAATAAATTTGGCAAATGATAAGCTGACTAGATGAGGAGAGAGAGAGAGAGAGAGAGAGAGAGAGAGAGAGAGAGAGAGAGAGAGAGAGAGAGATAACTAACGCTGGAAGTACAAATAGCATTAGATGTGAATAATTAGATTTATGTAAGATCAGATATTAAACTCACTTTATACTTTTATATATATATTGCTGTCACTGTGTGTTATAGATTGGCAACACTGCAAAGTGTTCGTTTGGTTGGTCGGTCAGTTAGTTGTTGCCTGGTCCACTCGATGATTACGTGCTTACTTACCATACACAAAGTCCACTTGACTGTCTGCTGATTTGATAAATTCATATATGTAGTACTCGCCATACAGACTATATAGTGTGAATAGATATGTACAATGTACATACATACACTACATATATACTACTCGTATGTAAATTGTGAGGGTGTATCCAGTGAGCACTTAATGATAACACATCTATCCAATTCACAATAACGAGCAAGCGACCGACCGACATTTCTCTCATTCACTCTCTCATTCAGAAATTGGAATCAGTTTTCCAGTATATTTTTTACTCAGTTTGTCACTGAACACGAGTAGCGACATTTGTGCCGCAGTTGAGACGCAGCTGTATACAGAAATTTGCGTTAAATGAAATATAAATTTTCGTCGATAAATTGTTATTTTATGTAAATGTAAAGTGCAAAGCATCGAACTGAATTCTCTGCGATCTCTCAGAGTGTATGTGTGTGTGTGTGTGTGTGTGTGCAGCCAGCAATAATTTATAATTTAATTGTTAAACAAATTACTGAAATATTTAGTGCAAAAAGTGTGAGCTTTATATGCTTAAATGTAATTAATATTATTTCGTATAAAGTGCAAATAAATTGCAATGAGAAATTAAAATTACATTTAATTTTAAAAATTTTATATCAGTCTTTACAATTGACTCCCAGAATAGTCTAATAGACAATTGTAAATACGTACACATAAGATATAAAATGTTTACACTATCTGTTGTTATTTGCAGTCGCTGATACGCATTGCTTATCACAACTGACGCAAAATAAAACAAAATAACAAGTGGAAAACAAAACAAGTATTAATTTAAATAATAAATAACTCATTTTGACAGCGTTGCTGTCAGCTTTCGTTTTCTTCTTTCTCTGCTAAATAATTTCTTTATATTTATATTTCTTTGGAAAATTACAATTATAAATTATAAGTAAAAATTAAAAGAAGTTAATGCACGTTTTTGAAAGTTAGATTTTCCTTCTTCAATAAAACATTCAAGTTTCCTCCTCAAGGAAAAGCAAATGTGATGTATGAAGTTATATTAAGTTATATTATTTCATAAGCTTAAATATGCTTTATTCGATTTTAATAAAGGGCTCGTCTTACAAACCAACTGGACAAAATTGTGCTTACCTGTGGACACATTCAATATATCTTCACACAAGTACTTATCAGTCGAGTTGACAAATTCACACCCATCCCAAACATATAAATCATATATCAGTATCATAAGCCAAGTGCTAAATGCTTAACTCAAAAGCCAAACTAGATTTTATGCAAATTTCAATTAGGCCCACATCAAATTTGTTATTGTTTATTCCACCTTCTCTTTCCAACCGGTTCGCTGATGTTTTCATTTACTTGGCGGCGAGTATAAAAAAAAAATGTTATATGAAAATTACTGGCGTCAGGCGGGCCGACACATTAAAATTAACGATTCGGAAAGAAATCATTAAAAATAAACCAATTACAGAATATAAAGTAATTAATTGGTATTAAAAAAACTCAATAATTTATCTCGTTAACAAAATTTTATTTATATATTTAGCCGGCATTTCTGTCGTCATCTGTGCATGACACAGGAATTTCCATTTTAAACTACATATACATTTACTAAAGGCTTTAATAACTTCCTATTGCCGAAAACAAAGTGAGATAACGGTAGTGTATTTGCTTTCTTTGTAAACAAAAAGCTAAAAAAAAATAATAAAAAAAATACAATAAAAGAAAACAAAATTGCCGCAAAGCTGAAATTTTAGCCTTAACCCAAATTTGTTGTTACTGTTGTTGTTGTCAGGAGATTACTTTCAAGTGCAAGTTGATTTATGATAAACACAAAAAAAGTAAAAAGCAAAAAAAAAAAAACATTCATCTGACCTTGTGAATTTTTGTGCAAATTGTGAAACGTTTTGTGAGATTGGCTGATGGATAAAACGGCATGAAAGTGAGGGAATATCATTAATAATGCCAAATTCAAATACGTGGCATTCCTTTATTCTCATTTTTTTTTTCTTAGACAATGTAAAACTAAATTTTGAGAGAATTTGAATGATTTTTACTGAATTCTTAAATCTGAATTGGGAACTTCTACCTCTTTTCTTATAATGAAAAGTTTTCTCTCTCAATAGCACTTTTTAACTTATAATTCTCTATTTATTTATTTACAAATTTATTTATTTAACATCCTAGTACTACAAGTTGTAAGGAACTTATGATTATTGCACTATTCACAACATATTACAGTTAATTCAATCTTTTTCCTGCATTTAACCCCTTTTCTGATTCATTTCTTCATTCTACGCTATCCTTAAACGTTTCACCAGCACATTATATTTTTACTTGCTCTTGAATTTCTTCATTTCACATGAAAGCAAGTTAGCTAGCTTTAGCTCTCACACTCTCTCTTTCTTTCTAAAAAGCTCTCTCTTGATTTTCGATATCTACTTTGTGCTTTTACCGAAACGTTTTTCATTATCAGAAAATGTTTTGTTTCTTTAAATTGGAATTTGAATCTTGATATCAGCTGAGATATTGATCAACAAGTTTAGATTGATTTGAATTGATGCCCTTCATTAGAATATGAATCACATGGCTCACAATTGATTTTCATTTTTAATTATTATTATTCACATAACTGTAAATGAAACTCAAACGTCACGTTCAAAGGTGACACTGCGACGGGCCCATTCAATTAACCCTTTCAACTGGCTCTTGTAATCAGGGAAATATAAACAAACCCAGAAAAACATTGCGGCTCTAACAAACGACAGAAAGATAACAATGCGGCATTAAAAACTTTTAATTATAAACGATAAACGATAAAAAAAAATGAATAAAAAAGACGTGAAACGTGAACAACTCTTAGGAACTGGAATTTAGATATAGAAATAAAAATAAAATTCTTAAGAAATTAAATAACATTTGGCAGTTGCTGCTGCTTCTACTATACTTCTACTTCTGCTGCGAATGGTGTCAGTATTTAGCTTGTTTCTCTGTTATCATTACGCTCTTATCACTGCAGCACGGGCACGTGACATTTTCAGTTCCAGTTCCATTGCAGTTACCTCTTGATAAGAGCTGTTGCCACTGTTGCTCCCGTGACTTTGACTGGGATTGGAAATGAAATTGGAATTGAGATTGGAATTGCGAGGCTGCGTGTCTGTCCCTTCTATTAATTGGCGTTTTTCCCGTTTCGTGCACATTTGACAAGCTAATTAATTTCGTAATCAATATTGCCGACAAATACAACAATGACAGCAAAATTGAGTCATTTAACGTCAACACAGTGTTAGCCGAATTTGTCGGCTAACAATATTTGGTATTATGTTTGGATGTGTGTATGTGTGTGTGTGCTTTTACAGCTCATCTGTCGCCAGCTGGCTGACAGTGCGTATGATTGATGGCCCTTTTCGCATTTTATCAGCGTCTTTTGTCAAGTTTTGTCTAAACAAAACACGCATCAATTTCAGTCTTGAAATTGATTTGAGCTTCGGCCTGACCAAAAAATCTTTTGTGAAATAAAGGATGAAATTTATTCTTTGTTGCAGTGTATGCACAGTGAGAAATAAATATTAGCTTATATTAACTGTCAAGCAAATGTGCGCTGTAATTAACTTGCAAAATGCAAAACATCATGATCACATCACAGCAATACTGGTAAGATTCTTTTGGTAATAATAAGTAAATCAAAAAATAACTAGATTTTATATTTATTTATATTTATATATATTAGCAATATGTTTTTAAATCTGGGTATTGGGAAATTGTGGCAATAAATTGAGGTTTAATTTTTTGTGAGCTTGTACAAAAGTGTTATACTAAGTTGTTACTGCTCAGACACTAGTTGATTCAAGCAGATTAATTACAAAATAATTAAAGCAACAACTAACTAATTTAATTATAGATATATTCAATAATAGAGATATCAAGTTTGTCGCAAACATTTGCTCGAATCTTCCCACTTATGAGGTGTTCTTCCAGTAGACTTGTCACTGACACATTCAAGGTAAAAATCAATAGATTATTTCACAACAATAGACAGACTCAAGCAAAGACAGTGAGCAAGTGGCGATTCCACTTTAAAAACTTGACATTAATCACGGTTAGATTGCGAAATTGGTCTCGGTGAGAAGATCCCAAGGTATTCCACAGTCTGATTGACTGACTGACTGACTCACCGCAATTCACAGCTGTCTTAAGCATCCGGCAAACCCAGATCTTATTAATGCCATTACACAAAGCCTCTACGCATGCTTTAAGGCACGTACGCAGCACATTTGCCGGAAGAACTCGCTCCGTACTCGTTTTTGTTTAACGTTCATACAGCTTACAGCCTCTTCTCTCTCTCTCTCTCTTTCACTCTTTCTCTCTTTGTCTTGTGCCTCACTGAACAAGAACAAAAGTTGAGTTTTATTGATTAAAGAGTGTGTTAAGTGCCATAAATATCTCTTTTAAAAAAGTCCCCCAAACTTGTAAATTGATATTTAACCGTATTGAAGTGAGACTGAGAAAATTGCTGCCTGCCAATTGATTGTAAAAATGTGTTAATCAATGGTAGGGTTTTATATTTATGAGTGTGCCTATTATTATTTTGAATACAATATATGTTTATTGAGCTGTCTGACTGCAATTAATGTGTGTGGGCAGTTCGAGAGATTTTGATTATTCTGAGAACATCATATCATTCGAGTAAAACTTTCGTCTTATTGGCCGCTATAAAGATATGACTTATTTCGATTGGATCAGGTGTTATGTGTAGGCGTATCTTAATATACGGAAATAAACAACTATTTAAAATAAAAATTATGGTTTTCTTATCAAAAAAAACAAATCGAATGCTAAAGTGTTTTTAACGATGATCGACAGTTCTAGCGAATTTTAAGATGAGAGTCTCGATCCTTGAGAATGGAGTGCTGACTGAGTTCATCTGATTTGGCTAATCTAAAAATTAGCCAAGATAAGACTATAAAAGTGGAGCTGATTGTCGATAACGAATCGTAAGCTTATCTAATTAGGTTCTCAAAATACATAATCCTAAGTGTAGAGCTCAAGATTGATTTGAAAAAGATTACAATTTTTTAAAAGCAATTCTGAAAATACTTTAAAGTTTAAACGATAAAAAATTGTAATAATCGATTTTAGACAGAGCTCGCAAAAAGTGATCCCTTTTTGTAGGCAGTCATAAAAAAAGCTGGTGCTAGCTGACACTCAGGCAAAGGGAATCGAAGAAACACTTAAATTTCGTTTGTGCTCAATTCGATCAATGTTAAAAACACACAAATATTTTGTAGCTCACTTCATGTTATCGTTCAACTGAGACACTTCGACAAAAATATTTTTAAAAAGTGTTTTTTTTTCCTAATTTTTTTTTTAATTGTTAAATTAATTAATTAAATTGTTAATTAATTAAAAAAAGCTTTATTTATATTTGTTTCAATTTATTTAAAATAAGACACTTTTTGCTTCCACTTCGTTTGTTTTGATAAGTTTTTGATCGTTGAGCGTCAGTTTCACATTCAAACTGTTTCGTTAGAGAACTTTTTATATTTTTTCTCACTGTTTAGTGTAAAACACAAAGCTCAAAAGAAACAAAAATATGTGTTTTTTAAGAGAGCGAGCGAGTCTGCTCCAATTTTCTCTGTCTTTTTGGTGAGCTGACAGCCTAAAAAAAATGGGTTGAGCATATTTTGCGAGCTCTGATTTTAGATTTAAGTTATGTTTGGATATTTTTAGATATTTACTATATTATTTTACTGTTCTATGCACTTTTTAAGCGAATATAATTTTAGTTTTTAAAATAATTTTTCTGAGATCGTCCCATACGAAAAATCATAAAAAATTATAGCGAAGAGATTTTTGAAATACAAATTTTGCATTCACTATCAGAAATGTTTAGAAACATTTTTTGCATTAAAATATTTTTTGTTTGAGACCGAGGAAAAAAGTCAAAACAGTAGACTTTTACAAAAATTCATAATTTGCAATGGACTTAATGGGTTAAGGAAAGTTTTGTATCATTCAAACGGGATTGAAATGACCTTAACATTGATGCCAAAATGTACATGAAGTACATAAGTTCAAATTATGAGTAGATTTTACTTTAGTTTTGTCAAAATATTTATGCCTATGACTGTAGAACGTGACACTTATATAGAGCGCTGTAAGCTGAAAGTAATGTGCGGACTTTCATTATCGCCACGTGCTTTTTTGCCATGGTCAAGCACATTGGGGAATCAGCTAACACTTGTAAATCAAATGATGATCTATAGTTCTATATAGTTGGGCACACAGAAGGGTTAACGCAGGTGGGACGTAAGTAAGTTACGTGTGCATTTTGAAATTGGCGTTTGTTAAACTATTCTGAAACGAGTTTCTTTCTCCCCCATGCATATTCTAAGTACGAAATTCATATTCTAGTATTAAATATTCATATTTGTTGTTGAATTTATTATTTCGTTGTTGCCATTTTGTATTTATTTTTATGATTTTCTCGTTTACTTTTTGGCACAATATCGTTTGCTCCTTATAATTTATAACGTGCCAGGTCACGTAGGGCTAGTCAAGATGTTTCCAGTTTGTCACGCAGCGTTGACAATTTGGCGATACCCGTGCGCAGGTAAGTGACAAAAAAAACTAAAACCTAACTAGATTACGACTATAACTAACCAAAATGCAGTTAATAAACTATGCATATTTCCCAATCATATCCCATACACATCCTACAATTTGTTTGTACATAAAATGTAGCGAAATTCATTTGAATTTTTGTAATATGATCAAATGTAGCTAAAATGCCTTTTGCATGTTGCATCTGCATAAAACTATGATATTAGCATGTTTCTCTCTCTCTGCATGCTGTAGATGTAATAGTTTAATTATTTAAAGCATGTCAGCACATAAATTTGCATAACAATTCACTCTTATTTACATAATATTTGAATATTCAACATAAACATTTTTTGCAGCCAATTGTGACCATAACTGAGCCTAAAATAACAAAATATAAAAAAATAAATACCAAAAATATTATTATTACCCGATGCATATGTGCATAAATAATGAAAACGACCAAACAATTTTAAATTATAAAGAGCGCACTCAAGTTATATAAATATTCGTAGCAAAAATTGAGTTTGTTTATGATTATTTATTATAGAATCCCAGATAATCTTAATGTGTGCTGTCGTCTTATTAACGAAATTGATAATTTATAAGAGCCACAAAACTGTTAACAACAATAAGCACTAAATAAACGACTGATATTAAAATGATTAGAACACGGTGAGTACAAAATACAACCAAAAAAGAATATTTAAAGAAAAAATATAAAATGAATGTTCAGGAAGAAAACAGAAAATAAAAGACCAAACTGCGCAGATTAGTAAAAGATTAGATTAATGTGTGAAAGAACTTCAAATAATGTGGAAGGCACTGTATAACGTTTGTTGATATCTTTGCTTATCATTGAGTGCGTCATTCGATATCAATCTTTGTCTTTTTACCATTTCCCTTTGCATAAACATAAAGACAGTTTTTATACACACTGCGATTTCATGAACTCCAAAACGTGAGATTGTTTAGAGCTAAAGACCACAATAAGCATCAGGTTCAAAGACCCAACTTGTCAATGATCTTCAGACCACAACACCACAGACTCAAACACATCCGACCCGAAACCACACCACATCAGACCAGACCAGACAAAAAAGACAATTTACGAGTGCTCATATTTATGGTAGTAACAATTAGTCATCATTTGAAGGCTGTTGCGACTTTTGGCATTCGCTTAAAGTTTAAAATAATAGTACTTGGTTTCTTCATACCCTGTAGACACAAAATTGGGTGTAGTGGGTACAGAACAGGGGTTACTTCTAGTCAAAAAAATCAGAAAGATATACTCGATTAAATACAAAGGGTTTAGAATACTGAAACACAATTATAAGTTGCAGGGTATTCCCTAGTCAAACACTGCAGCTTGTAAAATAGATATTTAAAATTAAACTCATTTAAAATAATGTTTGTTTATATAAACTTCGAATGATAAATTCCAGGGTATCTTCTAGACATATTAAAGTGGCAATTTAGACACCTTTCACTTTATTACTTTTAAAACTTTACTATTAATTAAGTACAGGGTATCTTCTAGTCATATATTTCCAACTGTGCACTGTTTTCAATTTGACGAATTTAAGTTTGTCACTCTTCAATACGTCAGTCTGGACACTTATCAGTTTTTTAAAAAGTAAATATGATTCATTACTGATACAGTGCAGGGTATCTTCTAGTTGAGTACTCTTTGACTGCAGATATTAAAAACGAAACGAAATTCAATGGAACTAATCAGTTTTTCACTCTTCGATACGCACTTTGAGCATATGATTCATTAGAAATAATTCAAACAACTTGACAAATTATTTATGTAAGTCTACCAATAATCAAAACAACAACAATGCACAGATGAAGAGCACAAAGAACACCGTTGTGTGTGTTGTGTTGTTGTTGTTTACATTTGTCAGCTGTCTGTTGGCGGTGACGATGCCGCTGGTTGAATGGTGTCAGTAAGCCAAGAAACTGCATCCAACCTTCCATTTTCAGTTTACCTTCTTGCCACTTGTCATTACCAAAGCCAAGAGGCTTAACACCTTGTTGTTGTTTATTGGCATTTGTTGTTGTCACTCCGCCGACCAGGGTCAAAATATCTAAAGTAAACATTAATGCAACCGTTGATAAGAAGTGAATTTCAAATGCTTGTTAGTGTCAGTGTATGAGTAAGAGTATCAGTAGTCGATAAAGTATAAATAATGAATTGTACTCGTAATATTTTCCACGATTTTATTACTGCTTCGCAGTTCATTCAGCTAAGAGCCGAGTTCTTTTCCAGGTACTTGAAATTCAGATAGTTACATCATTTATAGACATGTCTACAATTCGTTTAGTTGTTTGTTAATCTAACAATTGATCTCGGGTGAATGACTACAATTAATTGACAATAGAGTATCGCTTTTATATACTCAAACTTATAAGAATTAGATAACGAGGTAAATTGAGGTCTACACATAAGTTATGTCAGTAGCGGTAAATATCTATTTAGTTGACTTAAATTTCAAAAGAACTCTTCAAGAAATGAGTTTATTTCTATGTCTATCAGGTTTCTCTGATATGAATGAATTTAAATTTAAATGAGCCTCTGACAACAAGCTGATGATTTAGATCATAATCCAAAAATGACAAGAATAATTTGTCAGTCTCATATTAAATTCTGACAAAAGTAGAACAGTTATAGGTGTAACATTTCAGATTTCTGCATTTTCTATCTAAGTATATTCTTGTCATTTTGAACAGAGAGACATTTTTCTATACTAACAGACTTTAAAAGCATGATAAAAGAGGATTTTAAGAAACATAGAAATTTCTTCATAAAAGACCATTAATATTTTATTTGTATCAAAAATTGAAGAAATTTTCAAATTTATGCAACATCTCTCAATTTAACTTTCATTTCGAACAGTGGCATTCCCCAATTGCCGCTGCCTTCAAATCGTGTGCTAAGGAATGTGCAAAATAAATAAAACCCTCAAAAAAAGAGCTAAAATAATAATTGTCTTACTTGTAGATGCTTGCACATGTACACATGTGCGATATAATTATTTATATTTACTCTACTCTAAATAAATTTCAAGAAAAATAAAACAAAATGAGATGATATTTTTCCGCACAAAACAACTGAGCAAATTAAATTCCAGCGAACATTGTGAACTTAATAAATGAAATAGGCAAAAGAAAAAACAAAATAAAAAATAAACAAAATAAAGTAAAATAAAATAATATAATTTGTGTCGCCCTCGTCAAATGTCGCAACTTACAAATCAAACACAGTTGTTTTTCTGGGTCCAGTCCAGTTTAACAATTGTTGCTGTCGTTGCTGTTATTATTATTGCTTTTATTGTTATTGCTTTAAGGTTCAGTCGTCCAGGTAGAATTTCGATTAAATAGGCCTAGGCGACGAACTTTGTTTGATTTGTGAAATTTTGCAGCTGCGCAATTAATTAAAACGAATAAATAAACAAATGAACTTTTAAATGACAAAAGGCAAAGGCGTAACTCAATGGCAAAATTACATGGAAATTCTGATAAATGATACAAAACAATATGAGCTAAGTAATTATTTACTCTTTTATCTGCAGACTATGAGGAGGCTGTCTCTTCCTGTCCCTCTCTTTCTCGTTTGCTGTCCCTGTCAGCTGCTTCAATGCATAAATACTTAATTTGAATAAATAATTTCATTTCATATCGTTGTTTGCATTATTTTTTTATCATTGATATTCAATTACGGTTATCGCAGTTGGTTTCGCTAATTGCCATTGCAGTCGCTAAGACACGCGCAAATAATTAATAAATTTAAATAATTTATACCAATAAACGAAAGCTCTTTATTATTAGCTATTTTTCATATAGCGAAGCAGAGGATTTAATAGTAAATTCGCATTGAAGACTGTCTTATTCAGATAGAAAAAGTCATTTAAATCTTTAAGGATATGTACTTATTTTCTGATATATTTCGAATGTATTTCAATTGCATTTATTAATTTAACAAACTAGTAATTTACAAAAAAAAAAAAAAAAAAAAATTTATACCGTATGTGTTACTTAAGAATCTTTAAATACCTCCAGACTCTTAAACCTTATTATTTTAAACGAGAACTTTTGTTACGAAAATTAAAAAATTAATCTAAAATTTTCGCTTTAACAGCAACGGCAACACGAGTTGTATTGAGGCATAAAAAACATTTTGTTATATAAACTAATACAGAAATATGACACCAAGTAAGCTGTCAATCAGTTATTCAATTTCTTACACGAAACGTCGAGAGATTTCTTCACTTTTCCACCCACCAAACGAATGACAACGGAAATTAGTTTTGTCAATCAAAATGCCACAAAAAGGAAACATATTCGTTGAAATGTATCTCAAACATATCTGAAGAAGACATAAATAGTTGCACACAAGAATGACTTGGAAAAAAGAATGTTGCTTTTAAAACGAATAGAATTAGAATGAAACTTGCTCAATTATTAAACGATAAAACAAAAATTCAATATTGAAATTAGGAAGATTGTAAATCAAAGGCGGTAGTCAAATGTGCGCCACATGCCAAGCTATAATAGGCGCGTGTGGTTGTGTGTGATTGTGTGTAGTTGTGTGTGAATGTGTGTAGTTGTGTGTGGTTACAAACTTGGCGCTAGGAAGCTTGATATCAAACGTCGTCATCAAATGCCATCAAAAATTCCGAAACATACGCGTTCCAGCGGCATATAAAAATTGTTCAGAATATTCTAAAATAATAACAACAATAAAATGGGAAGAAAAACTTGAAATGCACGGCAAATGAATATTAATGAATCTCAAAATGCCAGAGATAGTGTGTCTCTATTCAATTTCGAGGCATCGGCATACCCAAAAAACAAAAAAAAAAAATGTATATAAATAAATAAAATAATTTTAAAAGAATGAAATAAGTGATTTTCAACATTTGTATTCGATGTTTGTTGTCAATCGAAGACGCGTCAGGTTTCTAAGCCGGCAACGAGTTGCCCTGCAAATAAACAAAAATATCAAATGCATTTAATTAAATTTAACAAGAAGAAAATTTTGTCTTCGGCACGCCGAATATTTTATACCCTTGCAGAGTCAAGTATTAAATATTTTATAGACCAATATTTTTGACAGTTATATGATAAAGAGGTCAGGAATTACACTCTGTGAGATTAGTTCAGATTTTACAAAAAAAAAAAAAACAGAAAAATTGTATAGTAATCTTTCCTACAAAAGATTGATTTTTCCGATTTTACCGATTTAAACCAAATGTGGTTTAAAAGACAATATGATATTGTTAACTGACTTGAACCAAATTTGATGTACAAGAAAACACCATATTCATATTCTTAATCCAAGTTGAGTTTTTTAAAAAAAAATTAAATTTATCTTTGCTACGATAGCTGTGTATATGATTTAGCTATCCGATCCATCCATTTCCGTAATATAAATACGGAAATGCACCTAGTTATGTTAAGAATGATTTAAAAGTTAGAGATTGGTTTGATTAGATACACGCGGACAGAGGAATACAAATTCATGCCTAACAAGAAGATATAGTCGAACTTTTATAACTCGATTTTTCTCTTTCTCGAAACAAAAAAAAGGAATCCCATAAATATAACTTTTTCTTTGGATAATGGTGATTCGAGTTATGGAAGTTCGACTGTCTTTACTTTATATGTTGTGTGCTACGCCTCTACGCTTAACACAACGTGCCACTAAATTATAATACCCTCTGCAAGGGTATATTGAAACGCATTGAATACAATAGACTATAACACAGTCGGAGACTTGCCTCATTTGGCTCCGTGTAGAAGCTGGCGATCTGCTGCTGCTGTTGTTGTTGCTGACGCTGGCGCTCATTGTAAAGCTGCATGCGTTCCACAACGGATATCTGGCGATAGTTATCGGCCGTATAGTGCGAGACGGCAATGCCCGCGGCCTCGATGAGAGCCAAAAGGACGCCCCCAACCAAAGCGCTGCTCAGCATGGCAGAGAGACCTGAGAATTGACCCCGAATTGTAATTGAATGATTAACTCTAGAGCCTTTGTCACACTTACCACCGCGTGCGGCAAGCACGCCTCCAGTTGCCGCACCGCTAATTATAGAATTCCAGGGATCCTCCTTGCCGCGACTGTAGACCAGGGTGCAATCGATGGCACTGAAGGTGCCGCCCCAGATGGCAAAGCTGCCGCCGACCAATGCGGAACGTGCACGCACTGCGGCCATGCCACCGGCCAGGCGACGTTGCACGCCACACGGTGCATTGCGAAATCCCTTGATGGCCTGGAAGATGGCGCCGCCCACAAATCCCATTGCAAAGGCCCCGCCACAGTCCTCCACAATGCGAAAGGGACACGGCTCCCGTGAATATTCCTCCATTAAAAGTTGTCAATCGCAATGAGAGGAGAGAAAAATGTTCAGATATGTTGACTGAGTTTAGATAAACTACAGCCTCCTTAGACTGACTGTTAGTCGAAGGCCTACTCGGAAAAATTCTATAAAATTCCATACAAAATTCTGAGGACAAGCTAAAAACTCGTGACATCACAAACTGAAAATCGAAAGCATTTTAAGGTTGAGTCGGCTAAAAACGTTTGTGAAACAATCAACAACAAATGCGAATTTGTAAATGCGTCGTTAACCATTTTTGGTCAGTTGATTGCCAGATAAACATTAACAATAACATAACAAAAATAAAAATAAAAAACAACACGACACATACATAAATAAATAAATTGTTATTAGCTGGTTATGGCCACAATTTGAGCTGGAAAATTTGTAAGTGATAAAGATCGCAGCAACAAGTTGCTATCGATTTATATGCCCCAATTAATTTAACAACCGTTTCGTGCTTTGTCACGTGTTTTCTTCTCTTCTCTTCTCTTTTTTGCTTTTATTAATCTGTTTTACAGGAGCAAATCGCGTAGTGTGGATCATGGCCTTGCGGCGCCTTTTGATTTGGATTCATTGCGTTCGAAAGTTGAGAGCCGCTTCGAGAGTGTCGACAAATTGTCAAGTGAGTATACGTATTTTTCACATACCTTTGAATTTGAAAATAGCGCGCCCGATTGTTGCACACCAGCGCCATCTATGATTTTGTGCGCAAAACTCAACTCACATTAAGTTGGCTGCGCATTGTAGATTACGCCACTGTTAACTAACAGCGCTCAGACCTGCTATCACGCGTTATTAGAAAATAATTAACATTTGGCGGTAAATTCCCAAGAAATTTAAAATTTTCATATTAAAAAAGGCTTAATAATGTGAATCAACATCGAAAATGAACGTTATCTATGCATCAATTACTGAGTCATAAAGCTATGCTGAAGTTCAACACATATTGATAAGCAGCAACCTCTTATCAATTTAAAACAAAAACGCTATCAATTAAGTTTTTCATTAGTTTCGCGTGGACAGCGTTTGTTTTTATTCCGTTAGTTGGTTTCTGATGCGGAAAACAGCGGACTCGGCAGATTTTTGAGTGCAGCAGCGTCTTTTTGCTCGCTGTCAGCGACAATGTTGTTGTTGCTTTTGTTGCTGTTGCTGCTACTGTTGTCGTTGTAGACAAAACAGAATTTTAGTAGCAAAAGAGAATACGAAAAGGACGTACGATAAAAGCTTAGAGTGTTTTTTTTTTCATTTGCTGTGCAGAGATTACAATTGTTATTTGAGTTAATAAACTAAAAACTGTATTAAGATGCTGGAATTTGTTGAAATTTATTGGCGTAGAAATGTGATGCCATTAACACAGACAATGACCAGCAGCAGCAATGAATTTGTTGTCATCTTTTTGTGCCGTCAATTTGGGCAAGTGGCGAAGGATGCATTGGAAACGGGTGTGATTTATTCCCCTCTACGACCGGACGATAACGAGTTTATTGTGTTCGATCAGTTGCCCAAGCTTGAAAGTAATAATCACATGTATTTTTAGGAATCGTATTACTTCAGTTGAATGTGTCAAGTTGATTAACATGCAAACCGTTTTCTTTTTCGCAGAGCAAAAGTCTTCATTGCCCACCATACCCACCATTTCCTATACCGTGGGAAATCGCGACACATTGACCTCGGTGGCAGCACGTTTTGATACCACACCATCGGAGCTAACACATTTGAATCGGCTAAACAGCTCGTTCATATACCCGGGTCAGCAGCTGTTGGTCCCCGATAAGAGTGCCAAAGATGACGCCTCCACCAGTTCAGCCGGCACGAATGAAGGTGGCGGGGGCGGCGGTGGCGGTGGCGGTGGCAGTATATCCGGCAAGTCGAGTCCAATTGAGCGCAAATTCTCTAGCGATGAGAGCAAGCAGGAGAAAGGTAAGCGACGCTGCTGGAAATGGTGTAATTGGTGCGATGATATTGAAGCTAAATTTGCAAGCAGACCGCCCGCTTCTAATCATTTTAATTAATTCATTAATTGTTTGTTGCTTATACATTTTTATTTGCACGGCCATTTAACATTTCAAATATTGTGCGCCGACTTTTGCATCGTAGTTGGCAACGCTGTTCAGCTCTTACTGTCGGAAAACAGCTGTGTGCTAGAGTTGGTCTTTTAAGTTTAATTTGCTGAATGAGTTCAATCGTTCATTTTTCAGTCGTGAACAAAATCAGTCGTTTAGTTCAGTTATTAGTTGGTCTTGAAATATGAAAGATGAATAATAGGTTATTCTGATCAGTTGCTTATGAACGATAAACGATGTGAATTGGCTACAACTGTTTCCTTTTAGTGAAATGTGAAATAAATTTCAAGTTTTTAATCGGATTAGATGACAAACGCCAACTAGTTTCAGGATTAACTTTTAATTATTTTCGATGTACTTATACCCAGTTTTGTTGAAAATGAGAAAAAAGAGTAAATTGGCTTTTATTTTGGGCTTAAATAACCGTTCACATTGTTCAAAACTTAAAAATAAATGAAATTGAAACATTGTAACAAGCAAATATAGAAAAAAAGGAGGTAACAGTCTAGAAGTGGCTACTGCTTCTAGTGGAGACCACCGCTGCCAGAGTCGCTTTTTTCCCGTCAAATCCCGTCAAATAAGCAAATTTTAAAGAAATTATATAAAAATATGGTACTGTTTTTTAGCATTCTGTTATTTTATTTCTACCTTCTTTCCATTCTAATTCAGAAATAAAATAAAAGTTTATTTAAAAAGCAGTACCATAATTTTTATTATTTCTTTAAAATTTGACTATTCAAATCTGGCTTTTTTTAACGGACTAATTCTGGCAACGCTGGTGGAGACCCCCTAAAAATATTTTTACCTAAATTCATCATAAATCGCCCTCTTTCTGTGTGTATTTGTTTATTTTTTTTTTTTTGAGACTGGCTACTGCTTCTAGACCTTTACCAAAAAGGAATCCAATCGCTGAAATCCATGTATATAAGAATAATTGTATTTCTCTAAGAAATTTTTAAGAATTAACTGACCAACTGCGAAATAAACGATTTAGTTCATGATTGACTGAATAAGTTCACTCGTTCGTCTTAATGACCCGTTCATTTGAACTTTTTCAGAACGAAGCCAAACAATTCTAGTGTGTTCCAACAGCTGCTGTAGCGGTGCAGCCCTAGTTTTGCACAAATTCGTGACAGTTGCGCTATTTTATTTGTTTTTGTGTGTGGCATAAACAAGAGATAATAAGAACTATTTTCGTTTGTTGGCCACATCGCACATTATTGAAATTGAAGTGCAAGTGTCGTAAATTGCAGAGACGTCCAGAGCAAACGCCAGCCTCAGCATGCACACGGCTGTCTTTTGGCGAAACGGAGGTCAAAAACACGATTGTTAATAATATTTGAATATTTGGTTATTTGATTCATCGATGTGCTAATTACTACGACTGTTGTCAAGTTCTGGCCTTGTCTGTTGCCCAAGCTGTATCTCAACTGCTTACGGGAGTAACCACGTTGAAAGCGAACGAAAAAAGCAGCCACGAGTTGCAAATTTGCAACGCACTTCATCAAGTTTATAGTGTCACATGGCGCGCATTTAGAGAGATTTAATTTTAAACTAAATATCACATAAATCAATTTGTGGCCCCCGTTGACGCCGGCCCAGTTCAGCCCACTTATCTTATCAGTCTGATAAAAATCACAGCGCAGCAAAAAGACAATTGCTTCTGTGCTTAGCAGCTCACCTTAAAATGTATTTACGCCAAGTTCTTTATTTTACAGATATACTTGAGGGCCTGCGTCCCGGCTCCCCCAAGCCAGGACACATTGAGCGGGTGGTGGACAACAGCCAGGCCGAGGAGAATGCGGACAAGAGCGATGATCCGGTGATTACACAACGTTTTCTCAAGATCAATGTACGACACATTACCGATGGCCAAGGCGTTGTCGGTGGCGTTCTTTTGGTCACACGCAATGCCGTCATGTTCGATCCGAATGTCAGTGATCCGCTGGTCATTGAGCATGGACCCGAAAGCTATGGCGTGATTGCCCCCATGGATTTGGTTGTAAACGCAGCCATATTCCATGACATTGCCCACATGCGTGTGGCAGGCGGCGCTGGACCGAGTGTGGCGGCCAGCAGCAGCGCTGACGCTGAGAAGCCAGAGATCTATTATCCCAAACCAGTATTAGTTGAGGAGGACTCCAAGGAGATAGACATTGACACCACTAAGCAACGTTTGGAGGGTAAGTTCTTATACATTACAAAATGGACAAGTTCTCTAATTTATTCTCTTTAAATTTGCAGCGGAAATTGGCTCGCTGGAGATCACTGATGATCAAGAGTCGCTTTGTTCCAGCACTGGACGCGACGGCGATGCCTTCCCCAAGGCCTTTGAGCGTGAACGTGTCGAGGTGCGTGGCAATCAATGAAATATTTAATCAGAAAATGTAATAATAATGTTTTAAACTCTATTCTCTAGGATACATCAACGGAAGCCAAAGATAGCGCTAAGACTGACGCTCACGATGAGGATGATGATAAGAAAACGCTCGGCCTGACAAATACACGCAGCACGCTCGAGGAGCGTCGCAAGAGCCTCTTGGATCATCACTGGGCCATTCCGAGCAAAGATCGGTTAGTGCTTAAACCAATTTATGTTGCCTGCTCCTGTGTTATTTGCTGTTTTCTTTGGCATTCTCACTTCCAAGTGCTGAAACGAAGAGCCATTATTAATAATTTGTTATTCGACATTTTTGTGTTTTTATTTTCATATATCAAACTGCAACGTTCGTTCTTTATGATTTGTTATGCTTTTTACAACTACACAACACACACAAATACACACGTACACACGTACACACAACACGATGTTCCTTGTAAACTGTAAACTGTAAACTGTAAATGACAACTCATCCCACAACGAAAACAAAACAAAACACACATTTAATTGAAACGCACACTCGCCAAATACTTAGCTATTGTTTGTCTAATTCCCGAAGATCATCGGATGACGAGGCAGACAACGAGTCCAACATAACCATAGACAGCGGCTCGCGTGTCCAGGATCCACATTCGACAGCCAGTTCGGTTAGTGGTGCTGCCACCGTAACCACTGCAACTGCTCCTTCTACTGCAGATGGTGGTGGTGCTGCTGCTGCTGCGGTTGGCGGTGCTGGCCTGTTGCCAGGCATGTTGCCACCAGCTGGCATTGATCTGGAGCATCTGGAGCAGCTCTCGAAGCAGTCGTGCTACGATTCGGGCATCGATATACGCGAACCGATACCCACAATACAGCCGATACCAAAGAAAACCGTTTACAGCGACGCTGACATTGTGCTCAGCTCCGACTGGGTTCCACCGAAGACCATCGTGCCGACGCACTTCAGCGAGTCGCCGCCACGCAGCACGATTCTTGGCCAGAGTCTCGATGCGGGCGGTGCTCGCAAGAAGACCTCCAGCGTCAGCTTCAGCGTCGACGACGAGGCAGCGCAACAGGCTCAGGCAGCTGCATCCGCGGCAGCCGGTGACAAGCAGGCCGAAAAGAAGAACAAGGTCAGTGCAACTTGGTTAAACAATGAAAGTACACAATATCGATTCCAAACCGCAAAATAATAACGTAGGAATTGTTATTTTTTTTTTAAATTGTTAAATGGAAATATTGACCTAAAACAGTTTACACTTGAGAATTTCAATGAAATTAAACCAACAGTTGAAATATATTTAAACAATAAAAGTTTATATGAAAAGTAGAAAACATAGCACATAGACTAAATAAGACCTTTTAAACTAAATAAGGCCATCTTTTAAAAGGACAAGTCATATTAAATGCTAAAAAAAAATTATAACATACAAAAAATAGTTGAGATTCTACAGTCGACAGTGAGATATCCTGTAATTTGGTTTCTACAATTATTTCTTCAGCGCATATCTGGACTACGATATGTCTTTAAAATATACGGGGGTGCCATGGAAATCGCTTTCGCTTGAATTTCACTCAAATTTGTATGCAATTTAAGTGAAATTCAAGCGAAAGCGATTTCTATGGCACCCCAGATAGTCTTAGACTTTTGCAGACATACAATCATGGAGAACTTTTTTTTTTCAAGTTTCAAAATTTTTATTTAAAGTCTTTAGAGAATTGTAGCAATCTATAACAAAATAATAATATTCAAAAAACTTAAAATAACAAAAATTAATTTTTTAGGCCTGGAAAACATATTAAAGACTTATAAGTTATTTTTAAATTAAATACTTGGTTGTGGCACCTCGATTTTAAATGATTTCGGCGCACTGACGATCCATGGAGTCCACCAGTTTGGCACAAATTGACGGATTAATGAAGTACCATTCGGATTTAACTTTTTTCCAAAAACCATCATTATTTCTGGACTTATAGCTACCAATCCTTTTCTTTAAAATCCCACAAAGGTGTTCTTTGGGATTTAGGTCTGGTGACCGCGAAGATCATTCCATCAAGGGAACTTTGTTGCCAACCAAAAGATAAACCAAAATAGAGCACCGTTATCTTGAAACTCTGCTCAGTGGTTTTCATGGATAACATTTGCTTCAAAAACGAAATATTTGGTTTCAAATGTGAATGCGCCTCTCGTTTCTATTATTTTTACCATGAGTGTATATTGAATCGACTGTTTCAGCTGATCAAAAATATATACAATTTATGGATTTGGCCACATCTTAAGCTTATTGCGCACATGTTCCACTTAGACAAATCTAATTGATTAATTAATTAATTAATCTAATTTTGTAAAATGTATTTCTCACCTGATAGTCTATCGTGATTTGGGATCGATTAATTCACCAAAATAGATTCTAAATACTCATCTAAATTTCAATTTCCTTCTCTTGCAGATGCTTAAACGTCTCTCATATCCACTGACCTGGGTGGAGGGTCTGACAGGCGAGGGCGGCGGCCCGCCCGTCTCTGGCGGCAGCTTGAACAAATCGGCGGACACTGATTCGGCGCCCAACACGGGTGACTCCAATCAAAGCGTATTTTCGAAAGTATTCTCAAGGTGCGTAAATGAAATTACAGTTGATATACATTCTAAAATAACATAATAACTCCTTTATAATTGGTGACACAAATTTCTTTATTTCGTTGTGATAAAAAAAAAAAAATAAAATAAATAATGCTTACCTTCGGTTAATGCGGATCGGCTGCTTTTGCAAAACATAATTCAAACTTTATGCTTTTTCACACTTTGTTCATACACATTGTTACACTGAAACACGCATACATATACACACTATATCTATATCAATATATGCATATATCGGTTGATTGAAATCAAATGATTTAGCTCGCCCATCACTCTGGTATCAGAGCTGGGCGGTAATCTATTTTCGAAAACACCGTCCGAAGAATCTGGTGGGTCGCCAGTGCCGCCATTGACACCACACTCGACACATTCCGAGGGTCATATGACCTATGGGTAAGGACGGATCAGATCTGATTGGATCTGATTGCGGATCGATGTGTTCATATGTGTTGCTCTTGCTGTGTTCTTAGTGTTGTAGATTATTGTGTAACTCATCCAACGAATGTCATCATCTATTGCTTCAATTATCACTTTAATTCACAAGCTAATCTTTTTTTTGAATTATCTAAAACATCATCAAGTCGGATAGTTATTATGGTTTTTTTTTTTAATTCATATTCTCGCACTAGTTTGTCAATTGTGTGACTTGATTGATTAATCATCAATTTGGGAATCTTTTAAGATTGTTCATACTAATCTGTTGATCTGGATTGATTTCGCAGGCGTTCGTCAATTGGCACCTTTATACGTCCACATTCGTCAGAGGGCACGGCGTACAGCACAAAGCTGAAGGAGCCGAAGCCACAGCCGCCCAAGCTGGACTATCGCTCCATGGTCTCAATGGATGACAAGCCGGAATTGTTTATCAGTGTGGACAGTAAGTGTTTTTTTATATATAAGCATTAGGGTGTCCCTTATTTGGTCAAAGTCAATATTTTTAAACGCATACGGGCTAGTTCTGTTCATTAGGTCCTAAAGCACTCAGAAATAAATTTTCACCTCAATCGGAGTATGATAACCCGTGCCGACTTGGATCGGAAAATTTCAAAATTATATGGGACAAAAAAAAAATTTTTTTTTTTTAAACTTTTTTTTTTATTTTGTTCATTAGGTCCTAAAGAACTCAAAACCAAGTTTTCACCTTGATCGGAGTACGATAACCCATTCAAATTTGCTTTATAACATGAAAAATCATCGAAAAATGTATAATCAGTGTTAAAACACTGTTTTTCATGTTTCAAAGCAAATTTTAATGGGTTATCGTATTCCGATCAAGGTGAAAACTTGGTTTTGAGTTCTTTAGAACCTAATGAACAAAATAAAAAATAAAAAATTCCAAAAAAAAAAATTTTTTTTTTGTCCCATATAATTTTGAAATTTTCCGATCCAAGTCGGCACGGGTTATCATACTCCGATTGAGGTGAAAATTTATTTCTGAGTGCTTTAGGACCTAATGAACAGAACTAGCCCGTATGCGTTTAAAAATATTGACTTTGACCAAATAAGGGACACCCTAATAAGCATATTATATATTACAAGTAATTAAATGTTGTTGCTTACAGAGCTTATACCACGTCCAGCACGAGCCTGCTCTGACCCACCTTTGTATTTCCGCCTGCGCATGGGCAAACCCATTGGCAAGGCCATTCCACAGGGCACCACAGTCATGTCCTATGGCAAAAACAAGCTGCGCGCCGAATATTGGTTCAGTGTGCCTAAGAATCGGTGAGTTAACAATACCAACTCATAACTGACTTATTGACCAATCAATCAATCAATTGTAATCCCTTAGCGTTGACGAGCTCTATCGCTTCATAAACACCTGGGTGAAACACCTGTACGGTGAACTGGACGAAGAGCAAATCAAGGCGCGCGGCTTTGAACTAATCCAAGAGGATACCGAATGGACAAAGAGTGGCACCATCAAAACCGCCGGCTATGGCGACAGCCAGGACGGCGAGGAAATTGGCGATCTCACCCGTGAATCCTGGGAGGTGAGCTCTATTTATATCCATTTCCTTATATTGCAATCGCGTTTCTCCGTCTCTTTTCATATATATAATTTTTAACCTATTGCTCTTTTATAAGCGCTGAGTTTTTCTCTCGAATTTTTCTACTAAGTATATAAATTAAAACAAAATGACAAAAAAAAAAGATCTCAAAATTGTCAAACTAAAAAAAAAACAAAAGTTTAATAATAATATAAAGAACTATTTATTTTAGATAATGCCTCGAAAATTATTGAATTTTATATGCAAAAACTTTTTAACATCTCTCTTGTATACTTTTCTTTACATTTATTGTACACGCGTTTTCTTCTTTCTGTTTCTTGTCGTGTCTCTTTTATGTTACAATTTGCATTGATTTTACATCAAATGAAAATAACAAACACACAAAAATCTATGAAATGGGCTTAAAACAAAACTAAATTAAACCCAAAAAAAAAAAAAAACAACTGAAACCAAAACTGAATTATGTGATAAATCTCTATACGACAGCTTCTAAAGGCGCCCTTCGCCAAGACCTACAAGATCATTAAAACGGCTTCGCATGCCGCATCGCATGATTTGGAATTGTTGGGCGGCGAGGTTAGGACTTAAAACCTTTTAATACGAATTCTTCCACCTAAACTTAACTAAACTAAACCGTGTTGTTCAAGCACATAAGTATATCTGAAAAGATCAAACCACTTTTGGAACTTATGTGAAAATGATGTGAATTCTTTTTGTAAATTCTTTATTTCATTTTCTTGTCAATTTATTTTTGATTGATTTTGTTCTTTACTTTCATAATTTCTCTTTGGCTCGCTCGATTTTTCATTTCGTAGTTTTCCAGTTACACTTTTAGCATCATGTTCTGTTTGTTCTTACAGTATTGTAACATTTTCTTGGCACTTTTTCAAGCACTTTCTATGTGTGAGTGTAAAAGGCACACAATATTATCAAATTGAAATTCTTTAAAATTACAACTTTGATTTTAAATTCATTTGTATTATTATGTACAAACATTCGAATTCATTAGTTCATTTAGCACATTGGCTCATCCAACAGCGAGCATTCAAAATTCACTTTACACTTTAACTATGTAACTTTCTTATTGCAACATACGTTAACAACATTGGCAACAATTTTGAATTCATCAAATTATAGAAATTCAAGCATTTTCATCTAATCAAAAAAAGAATTCTTCTCATACTCCCCATGTTAAGGAACTAGTTCCGTTGAGAACTAGTTTACTTTTCGCCTAGTTAATATAGCTATTTGAAATGTAATTAGAGTAAGCGAGATTTGTTCCAGCAAGCATAACAAATCTAGTTTACATAAGAAAAGATTGCTAGACTGCTGAATACCTTAACATCCATACGCAAAGACGTTAAAGCGTATACAAACAATAGAATAACTTTTGTATTTATTATCCAATTGTGATGCAAGATTTAGTGTAGATATAGAGCGATTTGGTGTATATGTATATCAAAGATCAAGGTTAATACCATTTCGTATGCATGTATTTTTCGATCTTATTCTTGTTTGCATATCTTATAAGGCGGAAGAAGTCTCTTTCTGCTTGTTACATGCTTTTGCACAAATTTAATGGCCTATATAAAAAAGTTGTAAAGACGTTTATGTATTGAAATTTATCTCGAGTCTTTGTCATCCAATCTCTTGGAAACACTTTGAAGGCTTCTCAATCACCTGAAATTGTGGCTTCGTCAAGCTCTCATTACAACACTAACAACAACCACATGCGAGTATGTTGCTCAACGTAGCATAACAACCCATATACATAATTAAATAACATACAAACCTCAGCAAACAATTTTCCTTTAGCCAACCACATTCTGGGCTCAAACTGATATGCCAATTAGCACATTGCATAATGAAGCTCTGATCTAATTGGAGTTGGTTTTTATAACGAATTGATTTGGAGTTTTAAGGAGAAGTCGACCAGCCTTCGAATCGTCTTTTATGCCAGAATTAACAAGTTTGATTCATTCAGCAATTAGCGCATTTATTTGTTTATTATTATTATGGTTCGTTTGGCTATTTCGCAACATTGTCTGGCCACGTTTTTCTCACCCAATAAGCGTGCCCCACCGAGAGATACGTATGTAAATATGTTTGACCACGATTCACACGTCGTATGAGTAATTTCTTTTGTCTGCCAAGTTTTGCTTGACTTATAATTGATAAACCTGATACGGTTCATTAAATTTTGATATGAATTTGTTGTTTATAGAACTCGAACTCATCTTTCAAGTGCCTGATAATTATAATTAATTCAACGATCCAGCCTTGGGATCTCCCCCAAGCTCATTATCTCTGTTATCTGTACGACGAGCGGGCAAACATCCATTTCTGGTTGTAACTGCAGCGGAATTTCAACAAATTGTTTCCTTGTTAGCTATTTGTGTACATATAGAGGTAGATGCAAGGTAACAACAACGATAACCTATATAATAAAGAAAAAATCAAATTCATATAACATTGACAGCATCTTGAGCTCAAGAGGTTATCAAACTATATTTATATGTATACATTTTTAGAATTTAATGGTTATATATGTGGAGAGCAAAACAACTTCCGTTGCACTTATATAACTTGGCAAACTTCAACTCAAGTTAGCATTTGGACTTTGATAAGATTGAGTATTTTGTATTTCCTTTGTTTACTGAAGAAATCCGCCTCGAGGTTTCTTCGTCTGCAGACTCCAGTTAAATACCTGCCAAATTACGTAATGCTTTTTGTTTTGAGCGCTTATCTTTGACGAAGTCTAAAAATAAAGACAGCATATAGGTTATGCGGGTTAAAGCATATGTTTTAAATATTCCATGGGTGTTTTTCAACTGACGAATATGTTGTAGTTGATTAGTTTTACAATATCTGGGCTACCGAGTTAATAGATACTTTTTATACCCCTTCAAAATGAGAATAAAAATAAAGATATCATAACTTCACTCAGAGAAATCTCCAAATTTTGTTTTTCCTTTTTATACTAGTACTCGTATATAGTTACTATTTATTTTAAACCGTGAATATCGCCAATATCTCTTATTCTACCATACTTTTACTTACATATTTGTATGTACTATATTAAATGCTAACTCAAAACATTTGTGTAATTTGACTCTATGAAGAAAGAGAGCATTTGTTTGTATAAACATTGTATATTGTATTTGTTTGTAGTAGAAATTCCAATTTAAAATACGTTTATACTAAAGAAAGTAGCAGTAACAGTTCAATAAAGACGTTAAACAAAATCCCATATATATCCTATATGTCATGTGACCAAAAATAATATGATATTTAAATATGTATCTAACTAAAACTAGTACATAAATAGATGCATAATTATAGTTAAAGTATGATAATCAACTTGGCAAGTTTTAAAGCTTCGATCAACCGGTTGGATTTGTTATACATTATTGCTGTTAATGTTATTGTTGTTGTTGTGATTTCATTTATGACAAACTCAAACTGAGCGTGTGCCTTTAACATAACTAAATGCCTTCATTCATTCAACAAAAGAAAATTTGCATATAAAGAATCCGCTGGTGGATGAGATACAAATGCAAATTCATTAAAAGCCGCGTTGCGGACTGGGACAGAGAGAGGGGAAGGGCAAGGAGGTTTGATCTTGAGCTCGAACTACTTATTTATATATAGTATATACATATAAGCGTGTACATAATGTGTGCATGCATGTGTCTAAATATATCTTACTCGTATTCCGGGCAATTCATTTAAAATTTCATCATATTATACTAAACAACAATTAATTACTTGCTTAACTTAATTACGTTTTATTCAATATTCTAAAGCGCTTGTCATTTAGCCGGTTATTGTTCTTGTTATTGTTGTTGCTGGTCATCATGGTATCCGGTTTTTTTTTGGTTCTACATATAAAGAGGGTTTAATTTGCAGCTCCTTTTCTAATTGGATCAACTCAGCGCATGGATCACATTCAGAATAGTCTAGGGTCTCTTTATCTTATTGAATTGCCATCAACTAATTGTTTTAACAGAATAAGAAACTGACCATTTTTTCTATATTTTTTAAATTAGTTGAATTTGTAAAGTAAATTAATTTTTGTTAAATAACGTATGTAAATTTCTTATTTTATCCAAACAATTACTTGACTAACTGTATGTACT
>JBAMBJ010003391.1:0-17865 GCA_037043495.1 Drosophila recens
GTTACAAATTGAGATTCATCGTTTGCGTCAGCGCGGCAAAACTCTAGGGGGGGTCGATAGTTGATGTATCGATAGTCTTTTGGCTAGGGGGTGGCAACTCCAAGGTCAGAAAGAGATCACATGAGCGAGACAGACAGATACATTATGCCCCTCATGCCCCTGACCACCGACTCGAATTGAGTGCAAATGCACTTCGGCAGCAGCAACTGTGGATTGCAAATTGCAATGAGTGATTTTGCACCCACGTTGCTGCTGCATGTCGAGGAGTCTGGAAATTGCGTTGATCGAGAGTCGGGTGTGTTGTGCTCCAAGGGGAGTCGTAGTCAGACATAACCTTGTCGAGCAAATCGCAATTTTTTGTTCGCCTTTTTCCCCAGAGTATTGTGCCGTGAGAGTTCCACTCGAGGAGTTCCACTCAATCCGCCGCAAGTTCACGCAGCGTTGGCAGCAGCAACAGCGTTCATTCAGCCGCGACAGAATCTCCGCCCAAGCAAGTGCCGGCGAGCACGACAGGCGTAGCCGATCCAGCAGCCGCAGCATTGACGAGTGCCGGTGTGCACCAGGTTCTGCAGCAATCTCGAGGGCGTTTGAAGGGGCTGTTTTATCCAGCCATTACCAGCAGCAATTGTCCAGTGCCGGCGAGCACTAAGATCAGCAGCCACAGTGCAGTTCGCCTTCTTCAGGCATCAGCAGCATCTCACGCATATACTCCTCAAGTGAGTCCGCTCCAATTCGCCCGCCACTCGTCTGTGGCTCGTTGATTATTTTCCTGTTAAAAAAAAAATCAAAGAGCAGATCGACCCCTACATTCGGCCAGGAAAAACAAAAAGAACATCCAAATTAACATTTTGTTCGTTTATGTTTATTGAAAATGAAAACTTGACTACAAATGAAAATGTCGATCATATAAAGAATAAAATAAAAAAATATTCAGACTTAAAACTTAGTAAATGTAAAATATAAAGCACAAAGCAAATTAAAATATGCAAGCGATTAAAATATAAAAACCCAAAATTATACAAAAGAAAATTATACTTAAAATTTAGAAATTATAAAAATATGTTTAAAATTAAAACTTAAAATTTAGACAATATAAAATTTAAAATAATAAAGTAAAGTAAATTAAAAGAAATTAATGTTTGAAAAAGACAACAGATTAAGAACACATAAATCATAGACACTACAAAACACCATCAAATACGAAGTAAAGAGAATATATATATATATATACATACATAGAAAACAAAACTACACACTACATATATATCGCCCCTTACCCACCCAAAAAGAGCTCTTTTAGGCAGGCAAGGTAGCTTTAAGAATATATAACACATTTAAAACATACATATCTACATTTAAAAATACAAAACGAAATACTCACGTACTTTATAATATATATATATGTATATATACTTTATTTAACTTGTTTTTTCCCACGGCGTCTCCGTACACGACAGGTGCATTCGTAGCACCAATTCCAGCCATTATTGTTATCCACTGTTCCTCAGCTGTTCTTTTGTTGATTTTTTTTTCTATTGTCGCCTTTATTTGTTAAAATACCTGCAAAGAAATGTAAATAAATATAACATTATAAATATTGTTCGAATTAGTCAAATACCAGAATTATACTTACCTGAAATTGAAATGATGCCCGGCTAACTTTTTTCGTGTAAAAAGGGGGAGGGAGAACATGGCAGCCGACGCAGGCTGAGATTGGCCAATCTGGCCAACTGGCCAGCATCAGGGAGGCGATGAGCTTTTCCGCCTCAGGCAGGGTGGGTACGCCTGGGTCCACCCAATGGACTCTGTTTGGAGAGAGAGAAGGAGGATTAATAGTATTTTCTGTTCGTTATTTTGTGTAGTATTTACCTGTGTTCATTTTTTCGTCTTTGCTGCAGCTTTCTTTGTCGGAATTGCGTTTTGTTTTGATTGTTTTGTTAGTGATGATAGTTTCAGTGCGAGTTGCAGATGCTTCGTGTATCGATAGAGTATCGATATCCGTTGTGAACTGCGGGCCAGGGTTGGGACCTACACCCGAGGAGAGTCCGATGAGCTAGTCGGCGGCCCAATTTAAATGAACAGGTGGCTGAAAAGCCACTTGCAAATTTAAAAAAATAAAAATAGATAGTTTCGTCGATATGTTTTGCAAATTTCCTCGTCTCCGGGATTCGCTCACCTGAAGTCTTGTGTGGCACTATAAGTGGCCCACAATCGCGCAGTGTGCAGCGTAATTCCGGAGTGCGAGGAAACCATAGGCCGGCTTAATGTTTCGGGAAGCACGGGAGGAGTGTTCGAGGTGGCAAGGGGCAGAAGTCGACACGTCTGCATTGGGCAGATTGTCCGCGACTGGCTGTCATAGCCATTTAGAAATTTTCCTGTGATATTTTGTGATATTAGGTTAGGTTGTTTGTTTTCTGTTTGTTATTTAATTATTTATTTTTCTTTGTCCAAACTATTCGTTCTGTCTCCTTCTGTGTTTGCATCGGGTGCGTGCTGACCTTTGTTATGTAGAGCATTGGTGACAGGTGACCCAGGGCAATATTGGATTGTACCTGCGCCGCACCTGCCGCACAGCACGCCCCGATTGCGACCAAAAGTGAGACAGAAGCCGAATAGACCTCAATTAGCACTCCTGGGATGCCGTTCCTCATTCGGTTGAGGAACAGAGCATCTCACGAGTGCTTAAATCTTTGTCCTTTGTTTCTCCAAATTGTGCGTAGTAAAATGTTGGTTAGTTTGCGTCAGGATTTATTTTCTCTCCCTTCTTGTTAAATAGAAAAGAAGAAATATTTTTGTTCAAGTTTATTTATTTATTTATTTTTGTTTTTTTTTTTTGTCGGCAGGATTTGTATAATAGGTGTTAGTTATATTTTCTTTTCGTTTTTTTTTGTATTATTTATTTAATTAATTGCTAGGTTTTGTAGTTTAGGCAGTAGTTATTTATTTAATAGTTTTTCCATTTTTTTTGTTGTTGTGTACTTATTAAATATTACATTTTGTGAGGGCGATTAGTTTTGTTGACCATGCCGGATGAGACAGATTGGGAAACCGAAGGAGCAGCGGGTCCGGCGCCACCACGTCCGTCCGGGGGTTTGCGGAGAGGAATCCTCCGCCGAACGAGGAGCTGATGGCGTTTGAAAAGGAGGCGGCTATGCAGAATCCCACGCAGCCTGATCTTCAGTTCCCGAGGAATCCAGATTCCGTTCTCACATCGGCGATAAACGTTGCAGTGGCACAGGCTTATGAGACATATCGCTCGTCTCAGCTGGCAGGCATCGACGATCAGCTCCAGAATGTCATCCGCAATGGCTTCTTGGATATGATGAAGCAAATCAATGTCAACCGTCCGCAAGTAGGTGGCTCGAGGAGCGAAGCTTCCGCCACAACGCGTCCACATCAGCCAGGACCAGCTCCGAGCAAGGGAGCCGTGCTGAAGCGACCGGAAGTGCAGCCGCCACAAGGAACTCGTCCGCCTTCTGTGAGGCCAAGGAGACCGAATCTGTTTCAAGAGCCGGAGTCGAGCAGCCCAGTTTACGAGCGGCCTCGAGCCGCCAACTGGAGGACTCCGCCCGACAGGAGTCCGCGTCTAAACGAGAGACAAGATTATGAACACGGAAATTACAATACTCGTGACCGGACTTACCTCAAACTGGAGAGATGGAATGTAAAGTTCGACGGCGAGGACTCGATGCACTCGGTCGAGGATTTTATATTCCGAGTGGAGTTCCTGCAGAGGCAGTATCGCTGCACGTGGAGGGAAATCCTGCAAGGATTCCACATTCTTTTGGCCGGTCGGGCCAGAGAATGGTACTGGGTACACGTGAGGCACTCCCGAGTCGACACTTGGTCACATCTCCGGCTAGCACTTCTAGACCGTTTCCGTGGCTACCAAACGGAGCATGATCTCATGCAGGAGCTACTGCAGCGCGAGCAACAAGCCAGCGAGGGAGTTGATGATTATATTCATCACATGCGTCAACTCGCTTCACGTTTCCAGAAGCCGCTCAGGGACCGTGAGCTGGTTAAAATTATAAAACGCGGATTAAAGGACAGCTTGGCAAAATACGTGTATGCGATGGATGTCATTACCGTGGATGAGCTGCGCCAGGAATGCATCGAGGTAGAGCGGAATGCCAGGCGCAGGACGCGCTCTGTATACGTGCAGCAGACACGCTATGGAGTAAAGCCGTCCGTCAACGAGGTTGAGTTTCCGCCTGGTGACCCAGAACCGCCACCCGAGGATGTGGAGGAGGCATCGGTCAGACCGAGAGTAGTCTGCTGGAACTGTGGCCAGCTTGATCACGTTTGGCGTGACTGCCTTTCCAAGGAGCGGAAGATCTTCTGCTACCTTTGCGGCAAGCCGGACACCTTTAGCCCACAATGCGTAGATTGTCCGGAAAACGCCAGGATGAGCGCGGTGCGAGCGGGACAGGCGCGCTCGGGAACGGCGACCGCGGAAAAGAAGGACGTCAGATTCGGCAGAATGTAGAGCATGAGAAGAGTCCAATCGCCAAGTCTGAATTAAATGGAATAATAAAAAATGAAATAAATAACGAAATAATTTACAAAAATAAGGATAAATATGAATATAACGATAGCAGTAAGAATAAGGATCAGGATAAGGATATTTGCAGCAACAGAAACAAGGATAGCGAACTCGTCAGAGGGAACACATTAAGAGACCTGCCATACGAGGAACGGGTCCGGACTTACATGTCGGCTCGGAACAGGATATTTGGTGAACGACAACTCGAGGGAATGACGCTAGCCACTCGACGCATCCTGAAAACGCGAGCACGCTTTCGTCGACGCAGAATGACGAGGCGTCAGATCATCGAGGCAGTCCAGCGAGATGATAACACGGATCCGCGTGTATTTGCGGATGTAGAGATAACTGGACGCAAGATCAAAGGACTGCTTGACACAGGAGCGTCAGTTAGCTTACTGGGACGAGGATGCCGGGAGTTGGTTGAGGAACTGGAATGGCCAGTGCAGCCGTACGCATCGATGGTGAGGACAGCGGCAGGAGCAAGTCGTCCAATCTTGGGACGAGTCGTGCTGCGTGTAAAATACAAGGATAGAGTGGAGAACATTGTATTTTATATGTGTCCTGACCTGCAACAGGAGTTGTATCTCGGGATTGACTTCTGGAGGGCGTTTGAGATTGCTCCTGATGTGCTTGGAGCCCCGACGATTCACGAGGCAGATCCAGATGTTGCTGAGGCGACCGTTGCGAATACGGATATTTCGTACTACCGGGACGAGGATGATGTCGTGTCTGATCCGGAGATGTGGGACCTAGAAGAGAGGCAGGTGACTCAATTAGAAGCCGTAAAACTCGAATTTCTCCAGTTCGAGAAGGACGGTTTAGGCAAGACTCACCTGCTACAGCATCGGATACAGCTGATTGAAGGAACCGAACCCGTGAAGGACCGACATTATCCTCTGTCTCCGGCCAAGCAGGAGATCGTATGGGCTGAAGTTGACAAAATGCTGCAGTTGGGAATTATAGAAGAAAGCGACAGTCCTTGGAGCAATCGAACAACAGTAGTAATGCGTCCTGGAAAGAACAGATTTTGTTTAGATGCCCGCAAATTAAATAGCGTCACGGTGAAGGATGCTTACCCACTTCCATGCATTGAAGGAATCTTGTCGAGAATTGATGAGACGCACTTTATCTCGAGCGTCGACCTCAAGTTTGCGTTTTGGCAGATCGAGCTGGAGGAGAAGAGCAGGGCCTATACCGCGTTTACAGTTCCAGGGAGGCCGCTGTACCAGTTTCGACACATGCCATTCGGCCTCTGTAATGCGGCACAACAACTATGCCGACTCATGGACAAGGTGATCCCAACAGCGTTGAGGTCGAACGTCTTCGTCTATCTGGACGATCTTTTAATCATTTCCGCAGATTTCCCAACTCATCTAAAGTATCTCAGGTTAGTTGCAGAGTGCCTGAGAAAGGCAAATCTCACCATTGGAATGGCAAAATCCAAGTTTTGCTTTCGGACTCTGAACTACCTGGGATACATCATAGGCGGCGGAACATTGAGGATGGATCCTGGCAGAGTGGAGGCAATCAAGAACATCCCGACTCCCAGAAACACCAAGGAGCTGAGAAGTTTCCTGGGCACCGCGGGATGGTATCGCAGATTCATCAAGAACTTCGCCGAGATATCCGTTCCACTCACCGACGCGCTGAAAAAGAAGGCAGGAAAATTCCAATTGAGCGAGGAAGCAGTAGACGCTGTAGAGCGACTGAAATCCGCACTTACCACAGCTCCTGTGTTGGTTCACGCAGACTTCAAGAAGCCCTTCTTCATCCAGTGCGATGCTTCGCATTTCGGAGTAGGAGCAGTTCTGTTCCAGTTGGATGACGAACAACAGGAGAGGCCGATCGCGTTCTTCTCGGCAAAGTTAAACAAACATCAAATCAACTACACCGTAACGGAGAAGGAGTGCTTAGCCGCGAAGCTTGCGATTCATCGATTCCGGCCGTATGTCGAGATGATGCCATTCACCGTAATCACGGATCATGCCAGTTTACAATGGCTCATGAGTCTCAAAGACTTAAGTGGCAGGTTAGCGAGGTGGTCCCTGGAACTGCAAGCATTTCCGTTCTCGATGCGCTACAAGAAAGGTGCCGATAACGTGGTGGCAGACACGTTGTCCAGGAGCGTGGAAGAGGTGGAGTTTACACCGGAGGATCTGCTCGGTTTCCAGACGTTGGAGTTCGAGTCCCCAGACTATCAAGAACTCGTCCAGGAGGTGATGAGTCAGGAGCAGCGACTGCCCGACTTGAAAGTCCAGAACGGGATGCTGTTCAAGAGGATGTCGAACGAAGCACTGGAGGACGAAGTGGAGGGCACGAGCTGGAAGTTGTGGATCCTAGAATCGCTGACAGCAGGACTCATCCAGAGAGCGCACACGGAAGAGACAGCTGCTCATGGAGGCATGGGAAAAACACTTCACGCATTACGCAAGCAGTTCTACTGGCCCGGAATGGTGATCCAAGTCCGCGACTTTGTGAGAAAGTGCGAAATCTGCAAGGAGACCAAAGCACAGAATTATACAATGCAAGTAGGCATCGGAAAGGAGGTACTCACTGACAGACCATTCCAGAAGATTTACATCGACTTTCTGGGAAAGTACCCCCGATCCAAACGTGGACACGCCTGGATTTTTATCGTCGTAGATCACTTTTCCAAGTTCACCTTTCTGAAGGCGATGAAAGAAGCTTCTGCTGCAGACGTGGTGAACTTTTTGGTCCACGAAGTCTTCTTCAAGTTCGGCGTGCCTGAGGTGATACACTCGGATAACGGGCGGCAGTTTATCTCCAAAAGTTTTGAGGCGATGATCAAAGCCTTTGGGATAACACATTTGCGAACGCCCGTGTATTCACCTCAGAGCAACGCCGCCGAACGAGTCAACCGATCCGTGCTGTCTGCAATCAGAACATATTTAGAGCACGATCACAGAGAGTGGGATGCTTATTTACCGGAAGTAGAAGTCTCGATCAGGAACGCAGTGCATACGGCCACAGGAGTGACTCCGTTCTTTGCAGTGTTTGGCCAACACATGTACTTGAACGGAGCCTCCTACAAACTGGCCAGGAAATTGAGATCCCTATCCGACCATGACATCTCGGATCTAGATGCGAAGGACAGGCTTGAGGTAATCCGAGGACTGGTGAAGCAGCATCTCCATGCCGCTTACGAACGGAGCCGACAACGTTATGACCAGCGAGCAAGGCAGTTCCATCTGGTGCCAGGTCAGGAAGTGTGGCAACGAAACTTTGCACTAAGCAATTTTGGCAAAGCCTTCAACGCGAAGTTTGCCAGGAAGTTCCTGAAGAGCCGCGTCGTCAGAGCCGTAGGCGACAATGCATATGAGTTGGAGGATCTGCAAGGAAGAGCATTGGGAGTATTCCATGCTAAGGATCTGCGTTCATAGGGGAACTTGCTTACCTTCGGTGGGCGCTGGTGGTGTCGGATCCTATGTTTCCATCTGCTTGTAGAGTAGGAACTATTCGTGGGTGTGGCCTACGTTGGACGCTGGACAGGATGCGGCTGAGCGCAAACGATCTAGGGGGGGGGTGTTGTTATAAATTGATATTTATCGTTTGCGTCAGCGCGGCAAAACTCTAGGGGGGGGGGTCGATAGTTGCGATATCGATAGTCTTTTTGTCTAGGGGGGTGGCAACTCCAATGTCGGAAAGAGATGCCTGATATCATATGAGCGAGACAGACAGATGCTCTATGCCCCTCATGCCCCTGATCTGCGACCAGCAATTGAGTGCAAATGCACTTCGGCAGCAGCAACTGTGGATTGAAAATTGCAATGAGTGATTTTGCACCCACGTTGCTGCTGCAGAAGGGAGTCTGGATTTTATATTGATCGAGGTCGGATGTATGTCTCCAAGGCTGTCGTAGTGGACATAACCTTGTCGAGCAAATCGCAATTTTTTTCGTCGCTTTTTCCCCGAGTTTGTGCCGTGAGAGTTCCACTCGAGGAGTTCCACTCAATCCGCCGCAGTTCACGCAGTGTTGGCAGCAGCAACAGCGTTCCTTCAGCCGCGACAGAATCTCTGCCCAAGCAAGTGCCGGCGAGCACGACAGGCGTAGCCGATCCAGCAGCCGCAGCATTGACGAGTGCCGGTGTGCACCAGGTTCTGCAGCAATCTCGAGGGCGTTTGAAGGGGCTGTTTTGTCCAGCCATTACCAGCAGCAATTGTCCAGTGCCGGCGAGCACTAAGATCAGCAGCCACAGTGCAGTTCGCCTTCTTCAGGCATCAGCAGCATCTTCGTATAAATTCCTCAAGTGAGTCCGCTCCAATTTGCCCGCCACGCGTCTAGTGGCCCGTTGATAGTTTCCTGCTGAAAGAAAGAGCAGATCGACCCCTACACCCGGCCAGGAATAAACAAATACGAACAGTCCAAATTAACATTTATTGATCGTATATGTTTATTGATCGAATTAAAACGTGACTACAAATAAAATATAAATGTAAAATAAAAATCGTCAAAAATAATAATATGCAAGTTAAACTTAAAAACCAAAAATTATACAAAAGAAATTATACTTAAAATCTAGAAATTATAAAAATATGTTTAAAAATTAAAAACTTAAAATTTATATCATTACAAAATTAAAATAATAAAATAAAGTAAAGTAAAGTAAATTTAAAAGAAATTAATGTTTGGAAAAGACAACAGATTAGGAACACATAAATCATAGACACTACAAATACACAATCACAAATACGAAGTAAAGATGATATATATATATACATACACATAGAAAACAAAAAACTACACACTACATATATATCGCCCCTTACCCACCCAAAAAGAGCTCTTTTAGGCAGGCAAGGTAGCTTTAAGAATATATAACACATTTAAAACATACATATCTACATTTAAAAACACAAAACGAAATACTCACATACTTTATAATACATATATATATATATATATATACTTTATTTAACTTGTTTTTTTTCCCACGGCGTCTCCGTACACGACAGGTGCATTTTGTAGCACCTATTCCAGCCATTGTTGTTCTTTTCACTGTTCCTCAGCTGTTCTCTTGTTGATTTTTTTCTTTTGTCGCCTTTATTTGTTTGTTAAAAAAAAAATACCTGCAAAGAAATGTAAATATAATAATAAGATTAACATTGTTCAAATTAGTCAAAATTCCAAATAATTATACTTACCTGAAATTGAAATGATGCCCGGCTAACTTTTTCTTGTTAAAGGGGGAGGGGGAAACATGACGACCGACGCAGACTGAGATTGGCCAATCTGGCCGACTGGCCAGCATCAGGGAGGCGATGAGCTTTTCCGCCTCAGGCAGGGTGGGTACGCCTGGGTCCACCCAATGGACTCTGTTTGGAGAGAAAAGAAGGATTAGTAGTTTTCTGTTCGCCATTTCGTATAATATTTACCTGTGTTCATTTGTTTCGTCGTTGCTGCAGTTTAATCTTTGTGCATTTATGCGTCTCTGTTTTGGTTTTGTTTGTTAGTGATGTTAGTGTCCGTGCGAGTTGCAGCTGTTTCGATGTTATCGATAGAATATCGATATCCGTTGTGGACTGCGGGCCAGGGTTGGGACCTACACCCGAGGAGAGTCCGATGAGCTAGTCGGCGGCCCAAGGAAAAAAATTCAGTTCATAACAAAAGTCAAGTCTTGTTTGCTGTATAACTGCTCAAAAGTCTTGGAAACGCCGCTCCAATCGCCTCATCTAAATCCTATTGAGAATTTGTGGAGTAAGTTGAACCGCCGTGTGCACGAAACGGATACAATAGAAAATAATGGGTATTATACCATACGTCCTTTAATTTTAAATAAAGTATAAATATTAAATACATACACCCATTGAAAGTTCTAAATCTTCCATTAGTACTTAATGGGTTAAAGAAATTTTTGTGTCATTCAAACGGAAATTAAATGATAAGATTATTTTAAGAAATCTGCATAAAATCTTTTGTGTTAAAAGTATATTTTTTTTTAATAACTTCATCCACATATACTTATTTCCCCTCTTTAAAAAGGTAATATAATGAGCTTTAATCTACCCTTTTTTAAATTTTTTATGTTTGTTATTTTTATACATTTTATTCGCGTTTGAAGCTGGAAAAAAACAACCGAATATTAATGTTATCCACTGTATGTAAATAAAAATGTAGAAAAACGCGCATAGTGGGGAATTAATTTGTTAATTTATTATCTGTAATTTACAAGTAAAATAATTTAATTAGGTATCGAAATTAACCTGGTAACCGCTTGTTGCGTTCACATTCGAGTTGGGCATGGCTGCAGAGGCGTTGGCCGAGACTGCGGCAGAGGGGGCGGTGGTGGGATTGGTTATTTGACCTTCGAGAAGACCGTACAATGCATTGCTGCTGATCAGCTGCTGCTGTCCGCTGCTGCTGACGTTGCTCAGCGAGATGCTGGAATTGGTGCTGCCACCCAGTTCCTGCAGCATTTCGCCGACAATGTTGCCCATGCTGTTGCTGCCGGTTGCGCTGTTGTTGGTGGCATCATCGCCTGGCTGCATCTCCAGGATGTTGAGAAAGTCGCTGCCATTGAATTCGTGTTGTTGTTGCTGCTGTTGCTGCTGTTGTTGCTTCTGTAGGCTGCTCTGGCTCTCCTTCATCAGTTTGTCGTACTCCTGCAGCACGCTGTTGAACTCGGCGATTTCAGCCCGATTCCTGGTGATCACCTTGTGCTTGTAATAATTGTGCACCTGCGTCAGCGATGTCCCCGTCATGCTGAAGTACGCCTGCTCCAGTGGCGGCAGCTGCAACGTTGTTGACTTCTCCAGCTTTGCATCGATGTCATAGTAACCTCGATATTCCGTGACAAAGCTGCGCATAAACTCCTCCGTGGCGTCCGTCAGCAGCATCACAGCCGTTTCGGAGCAGTCGGTGAATCCCGCCAGTCGCAGCAGGCCGCACATCACCTTGCGCAGCGTGTGCCGGCAGATGTTGCTGGAGATCTCCGGATACGGCTGTGGATCCCCCCTCGAGAACGCCGTGTCCACTGTGGGTATGAACCAGATGGGCTTCTGAAACTTCTGCTCACCCACCAAGTCGGCGGCATTCTCTGGCGGAAAGTCCACCTCTGGTATCATTTGACACGGATTCAGCAGATAATTCGATGTGCCGTTTTTGTTGGAGTACGTGTCAATGAGGGACTGCAGCACTTCGGTTTGTTTCATCACTTCAATGGTTTGTGTGACCAGCGAGCTCTTCAGCTCAATATTATCGTGCTTATCCATGGGCAGCGGCTCCCCGCGTTGTCGTATCTCGTCCAGTTTGGGCTTCTTGGCAGCTGTCGCCACATACTTATCGGATGTGAATGCACTGAGCTCCTCATCAACGGGCGAAATGGCGCCCCAGTGTTCGGTTTGCATAGTTTTCCTTTGTATTTAAACTGCTATTTATTATTGTTTAACTGCATCAAAACACAACAAAAAAAATGTATTGTCGGCTTTGATAGTGCTATCGATAATGTTATCGATAGCGCAAAAGTGAGGGTTTGTAATTGCCAGTGCTGCCAGAGTCCGATAAAAAAGGACAGATTTGAATTTTTGACCAATTTTAAAGTAATAATTAAAACAATTTGGTATTGTTTTTAGCAATTCTGCTATTTTATTTCTACCTTCTTTGCATTCTAATTTAAAAATAAAATTAAAGTTTTAAAAAAAAACTCTACCATTTTTTTTAAATTTTAACTTTGAAATTGGTCAATAATTCAAATCTGTCCTTTTTTAATGGACCCTGGCAGCACTAGTAATTGCAAATAGCTACGTGGCGCACAATTTTAAAATATTTTTTTTAGCAATGCTTAATTTTTCAATAAGATTAATATTAAGTACACAATCTCAATTCAAAATTGGATAAATAGTGATCATCATTTTATTTAAATTCATTTGGGGTGTTTTTCACCCAAATAGCGGTGGATCTTTTAGGCACTAGAGTGCCTAAAGAAGAAGAATATTAATGTCATGTAATAAGCAGCGGCTGTACGCAGTTGGCCCTAAATTAAAATCATTGTCCTTTTTTCGTGTGTTATATTTGTCATCGTTGGTTCAAATCTGTTCCGAGTCTCCACCTGCATCTTTCCTTGAATGGTTTTTGTCATCCCTCGTGGGTGAATTTTTATAATTAATTGTTAATCAAAAATCCAAGTCAATTTAAAAAATTCTAGTGCCAAAATTAAAGAAAATACCAAAAAGGTATCTTTTCAAACAATTTCCTAAAACTGACTGCCGTCTCTTTTCTGGGAACCAAGGTTGCCACACCGTTCGGACTTAAGAGAACTTTGTAGTTTGTTCTACAAACAAACAGTTGTTTTTTGTTTCTCCACCCTACAGTAGTTAGTTCGAATTACTCATTACTACTAAACAACCTGTGAGCTGTGCTCTTACAACAAACATATATATTAGAAGTACACCTGTGAGCCAAGTCATTTGTTGAAATTAAATCAATTGATTGAGCAACGTAAGTACCAATTAGTTTAGTCACTCCTTGTCAAATTAATCGCAATAGTTCAAAGTTCGTACATATGTTTGTACATGTGCATACATACATATGTCTATCAACGTCCGATACCATAAATTGTGATAACGAATGAATTGCATATTTTTTAGACAAGCACGTACTACATTTTTGTCACCGAAGGACTGACCTTGAGAAATAAAAAATGGCAACTGACCGCCTGGATGTTATAATATTCGGTGCGACCGGATTTACCGGCAAGTACACGGTCTACGAGGCTGTATCTGTACTGAAGGATCTGCGATGGGGCATCGCCGGACGGAATCGCGAGAAACTGCAGTCGGTGCTCAAGGAGATGGGGGCTAAGGCAAAGAAGGACTTGTCACAGATTCCAATAATCATCGCTGATGTGGAAGACGAGGCATCGTTGCTGGAAATGGCCAAATCGTGTCGCATTGTGGTCAATACGGCTGGTCCATATCGATTCTACGGCGAGAAAGTTGTTCGCGCCTGCATTGAGGCCGGCACTCATCACGTGGATGTCAGCGGTGAGCCGCAGTATATTGAAACGATGCAATTGAAGTACAACGAACGGGCCAAGGAACGCGGCGTGTATATTGTCAGTGCCTGCGGCTTTGACTCCATTCCCGCCGACATGGGCGTCGTTTTTGTGGAGAAGAACTTTGATGGTGTGGTGAATTCAGTGGAGACATTCCTTGTCAATGGCGTTAAGGACTATAATGCAGAACATGGCAGGGCTGGTCTGAATTTCGGGACCTGGAATAGCGCTATTCACGGCTTGGCCCATTCGAACGAGCTGCATGGCATACGCCGGGAATTGTACCCAGAGCGCTTGCCCAAGTTCTTCCCCATTTTGAAGCACCGCCCGCTGATGTTCAAGTCCACAGAAATAAATAAGGTGTGCCTCCCATTTCCGGGCTCAGATCGTTCGGTGGTCATGCGCTCGCAACGGTTCTTGTATGAGCACGACAAGAAGCGTCCAGTTCAAATGCATGCCTACATTGGCTTCCCCTCTTGGATTATCGCCGCTGCGGTTGCTCTGTTTGCCACAATCTTTGGCTTGATGGCAAAGTTTCAGTTTGGACGTAGTCTGCTACTCAAATATCCAGGCTTCTTTTCTGGTGGCTTCGTATCCCGCGATGGTCCCAGTGAAGCCCGAATGGAGAAAACGTACTTTAAGATGACCATGAAAGCCACGGGCTGGCCCAGCTCCCAGCGCCTAGCCGAGGGAACAGACCAGTACACAGATCCACCAAGCAAAACTTTAATGGTTCGAGTAACTGGTCCAAATCCTGGTTATGGCTCCACATGCGTTGCCCTGCTCTCCACAGCAGTTACCATTCTACGTGAAAGTAACAAAATGCCCAATACTGGAGGTGTGCTCTCACCTGGCGCCGCCTTTTCCAAGACCAGCCTTATCAGTGAGCTGGAAAAGCACGAGCATGGCATGAAATTCGAAATTCTGGCCAACAAGTAAACAAAATACAATTGTCAATGTTATAATATTTTTAAACTGTACCTCTTAACATTTAGTCAGCACAAAAATCTAATTTTTGACTAAACTAATAAATAAAACACAAATTGAAATGGTGAACATTATACAACATACTTAACCATTAACCCCACTGGAGTAAAAAAGCTGTTGTTTAGTCATAAAATATACAATAAATGTATAATTAACATTGCATTACAAGTTGTTTTTGTCAGCGTCAAGTGAAAACTGGTAGACCTTTTGGAAATATCAAAATTCTTTGGACTCTTAAATGTAGGGCAAGACATCGATATAACATTTTTACACAATATAGATCAGCGCAAAAGGAATATTTCTGCATCTTTATCTAAAAAAATGATATTTTGAGTGTTAACGGTCCTAAAGTAATTACAAAATATTCATTAAACACTAGCGAAAATTGTAATTGTAATTGTATTGGCTTAAATGCCATACTGGAGCAATAGAAGAATGCTGTTCGGGCTGAAATAAATACTGAGTAAGCATTAGTAATCATTCTATATTTTGGATTGCCTTATTGCAAGTCATGGTTATTTGCAAATTTTGAAAAATAACTGACATTCATACTATATCTGTTAAAACGTTAATGATTATTAAGGGGCATATTACCTTTTCAAAATAAAGATATTTTAAAGAATTTTGATTAAAACAGAAACCCACAAAGCGGCTGATTTTCAGATAGGTGAAGTTTGATAAAAGTTCAAGATGCTTTGGCTCAAATTAATGCTGAGTAAGCATTATTCATATGATTTTGATTGCCATATGACAAGTCATGGGCATTTGCAAATTATTGCATATCAATTTTTTAATTTTTTATTCGAATTTGCTTAAGTAAAAATTAACTGATATTTATACAATTACATTTGTGTTTTTAACAAGTAAATAGTCATTAAGGAGCCATAATCTGTTTTCAAAATAAAAATATTTTAAGTGAATTAAAAAGGTAGATTCCCGGATTGCCTGAAACTGCATAACTAATAACTCCTTTATCAATTATCTATTCCTGATGTAAATTTCTCCTGTTTTATTTTTCCGATTAATGACTCGATGTACAGCAGTGTTGCTAATTCTACTGGCTAATAAAGAGCTAATACTTTCAATATTGTAGTAATTTTTAGAGCTATAATATTATTTTTATATGTTTTAATATGAAAACATAGTTTGTCCAGATATTTTGTCATATAAAAAAAAATCTGTCCGTTTTCTGTCATGTTTTTTGGCTTAACCGGCCTTTGTTAGTGTAGAGGCGTTGGCAACACTGATGTACAGTCTGGTTTTACATCAATACCATGCCCCTTTGTTGAACTTCTCACAGTACAAAATAATATTTAAATTCTTTTGCATACGTTACATTGTATATCTATTTCCGCATGTAAAATTATTGGTTTGGCTTCTACAAAAGACAGGAATTTTATTATATCGGCTGTAGTCGTAACTTGAACAGCCGCAACTGTGGATTAAGCAATTTAAGTGGATATATTTTTGTGTAAACTTACCTATCTCTACATAAAATGGTATCGCCAATTAAATCATTTTATAAAAATAAAACCGTGGTAAAAATGCCAGAGAAATAAAAAGGCGTATCCAGGCGTATGGGAAGAGGAGGAAGCTGAACTGGCCTTTCCCCCTCCCTAGAGCAGTGATGTAAAAATACATTGAAAAATCGACAATTGTTTTAAAGATGTAACAACCAATCGATTTTTTAACCATTTTAATATTTCAATCTAAAACTCGATCCATAATTTGAATTTACATCACTGCTGGACAGATCCAATATGTATAAACAATTTTAGAAAACTATTATCATTTTAATAGTTTAGAGATAATTAATTAAAACAAGGGACAGCCCTGCTTGCTTTACTCGTCTACCGAGCGAGTATTCTCAATTGTAGAATAGTAAACTTTTTTGAAACAATTTCGTTCAGGATGTATAGGACAATAGAAAATATACTATCTATTCTGCTTGTTTTCTTGAGATATCTCCAAAGTTTGCATAGTTAATCTAAATTTTCGATCAATCGTTCCTATGGCAGCCTTAAGATATAGTAGACAAATTACACTAGATTACACAATCAAAAAATTTTTTGCTTCTCATGTCTCAGTGCACTTTTCTTAAGGACTTTGGCATACATTGTCCAGTTTGTTTCGTATGGCAGCTATATGATACAGTAGTCCGATTTTAACCAAATTAAGTCAGAATGTATGGGACCATATGCATTATCTGTCAGTTTGGTTCAGAATTCTCAAACAAAAATAAAGTTTTTCATACTAAGACTTGATTTTCAAACTGATCTTTCCTATAGCAGCTGAATGATACAGTGGTCCGATTTAAACCAAATTTGATTAGGGTGTAAGGGATCATCCCAGATGCTGATTTTTCAAGATTGGTTGAGATATCTCCAAAAACAACAAACTTTTTATACAAAATCTTTATTTTCGATCAATAGTTCCAATGGCAGCTGTTTTGTACGAAAAACTTTTTAGCTTTTTAAGATATCTCAATCAAACTTGCAAAATTAGCATCTGGGATGATCCTTAATAATTTAATAATAAATTAATTTAATATAAGTACAAGCTAGAGATGGGCACGGGCCTCCTTCTTAAGGTCCGGCCCGGCCCGGGCCCGAAATAAATCTTTCTGGCCCGGTCCAGGCCCGGCCCGGTCAAATTTTCAAAAGGCCCGGCCCGAACCCGGTCAAATTTCAAGAGGCCCGGCCCGGCCCGAGCCCGGCCCGATTCAGCTATATAAATTGTTTTTTAAATTAATTTTTTTTATTCATAATTTTTTAATGTCAAAAAATTTGATTTTTTTATTTATTAAAATCTAACAATTAATCTTAAAAATTCAACAAAATTAACGTTTACACAATTTTATGTAAAAAATATTTTTATTAATCGATATGAAAAATTGATTTTTTGGGCCTACCGGGCTTCGGGCTTTTTGCTTAGGCCCGGGCCCGCACGAAAAAAACCCGTTTTCGATTTTCATGCACGAAGCCCGGTGATTTTTTGAAGAGGCCCGCGGGACACGAAGCCCGGCCCGGCCCGTGTCCATCTCTAGTACAAGCCTATAAGATACCATTTACCATTAATTTACACTGGCGACTTTCTAAAAATATACCTAATCTGGCTTTTGCGCTAAATTGCACATACTGCATATGGTTTATTCCAATAGTAAAGAGGTTAAATAAAACTCAAAGCATTGCCAAAAATACTATAATCTTTCTGTCCATATATCTATTTATCTAAATAAAGTACTTAAGGTAGTTGTTACAATTTTATTTGTAAACCGCATAAAAATTTTTCTCGCTCTTTTTTTTTTTAATTTAAGGA
>JBAMBJ010003393.1:0-11449 GCA_037043495.1 Drosophila recens
AAAAACCGCCAAAACGTGGGGAAATACCTTATGTCACCTGTAGCAATTTACCTATGTACTTTAGAAAAAAAGTTAAAAGGTATGCATAACAGCCCTTCAAAATACCTTTTCAACGATATATAGATCGCATCTGTAGCTTTTATCGTTTGACTGCTATAAGGGTTTTAATTTTAGCGGTTTTTAGCGATTTCCCGCTAAACTAGCTTTTTTTCGAAAAAGTCGTAGAACAAACGTTTCTAGATTTTTGATCGGGAACAAGTCCTCATTCAAACTTTTAAGCTAAATCAACGATTTGATCCTAACAAACAAACAAACAAACATTTTCGGAAGGCCCCTAAAAATTTCAAAATTAATTATTTTTTGAACCAGTTGTCCGATTTAGATGATCGAGGTGTCATTCGACGCGTATTTTTGATGAGAATTGTAAAAAATTCATCGAAAATTCAAAAGGGCTCCAACGGCCCCATTAGCTCCAATAATTTAAATTTTTCCCCTCCCACTTACACCTGTTTATCTCACGAACCAGGTGAGTTTTCAAAAGTCTTAGTATGCACATTTGTAAGTTAGGTTGATACCTTTCGATCGGTATATAACTCGACCTGATCGGACAGTCATAGCAAATCTTCCATTCTTCCTGTGTATATATGCTAGTCGCCTTCGCACCCTTCGTGCTGCTTTCGTCACTAGCGCGGACTGCCGTCCGCAGTGATCCTTAAACATTTAACATTGCCAAGAGAGATGCATACCAGTTGAGTTCTGTAACTGCGATCTTTTGTCCACTCACTTACCTTTCTCGTACTCTACTCTGTTACTTTAGCTTGTTTTGTTTCTTTGTTTGTTAACAGTATTGCTATAAAATGTGTAGTCTCTCTTATACGTATGTTAACAGAATTGCTATAACATTGGCAGTCTCCAGTCTGTATGTTAGTTCCTTAAACATTTAAAATTGCCATAACATGACCAAAAGAATAGCACAACAGCTCTGACAGTTCTGTAACTGCGATCTTTTGTCTATATGCACCTGTTGCTGTCTCGCTCATCCTTACGGTCTTATCACCACTCACCTTTCTTTCTTGGTCATTTAGAATGGGGTGGAGCCTTCAATTCAAGTAATAAAACGATGACTCCAAAGTTGCCAATTGAATTGTTTAGTGCATTCCATTCCACGAATTGCGATATCACACGGTGGCGCCGTCTGTTCCTCAATTTGTCAAGTGTTTGTAAATTCTCAGCCCACAACAACAACAACAAGCAGAAAAGACGCAAACAATTGCAATCATTCATGGGGTCATTCATGAGTCACAGTCACGACAGACAGACAGCTTTCCCTCAACTCAACCAGTTGGCCGGATGTGGGCGATAGCCTTTAGTAATCCAGTATAGTGATAACATTCCTTTAGTTTCCCGCATTTCAGCATCGCAATATTGCAATCACTACCCCTCTCTCTTTCTCTCTTTCACTCTCTTGCCTTCCACTTTCTGCCCTTCTCTGCTGCCGCACATTTCTGTGGTACGTTGCGGCAAAAAATGTCATCGAAACTATTTTTGGGCCGACGACAACCACAGCACGAGGGCAGTTCCAACATATGTATATAAATATAAACACATATATTTGTATTTAATTATAGCATTAACACATCATATAACATTTATCGCTTATGTTAATCTAACACATGTGTTAAAGACCGTTGCCAGGGATGTTTTATAACATTTATCGCTTATGTTAATCCAATTTTATGTTAATCTAACATATGTTAAACACATTTATCGCTTAATTAATTAAATTACCAATTATAAATATAAAGCTTGTATGGTTCTATATTTAATTATTTCAATTGATGCATTTCTTGTATGTATTAAGTTGAATAAGCTACACATTCGTAAATAGATTAGTCATGTGTAAATACTTGTCTATGCTATAAGTCTTGTTAAACAAAACTCTTTGTAATAATATAGGGTATTCAGAAACTCTAATATTTATAATATGTTGGCAAAGTGTTCATATGTTGTAATGACAGCAAACGTCAACAGTAAAAAGTATCATCACAACCAAATCGATGCCCTAGGGGTATGTCATATAAAATTCGCTCGTGTTGAGACAAGAATTTCAAAGAAGTTGAGAATGGTTGTCAGACTGTTAAATGTATCTGAAGTCGACTGCATAAGGTTCACACTGATGGTTGGTATTGATAATTGTGTTGTAACATATGTTAAATTAATTTTTCTTGGATCAACAGGTGCTAGACTAACATACGTTAGATTAGTAGTACGCCGTATTTCCATGATCACGAATTCGACATTTTCACGACTTTAAATGAACTAGAAAGTTGCGAAAATCCACAATTTCACAAATGTTTTCTCACGTGATTGTAATGCCTTGGATCAGATTTTAAATTTATAATATAGAGATGCAAATTATTTTAAGACCTGTCATTTAAAATGGATTTTTTACAGTGGCCAAAGCATTAAAAACACGACCAAGTAGTAAAAGTCACGGTTGATTTCATCTTGACAAACGCGATGAGTCTGTGAAACGAAATGGCGAGTAATTTGGAAGAAAATACTCTTAAACCATAATAAAATAATGCAGCTTTCCATTTTAGAAATAATTTTGATATGTAACTACCGTTTTATATATTTTACAAGTTTTCTTAGTAATTTGTAACGTGACATCGCGAACGTGACAAGATTTCCACCTAGGTTTTCCAAGAGTTTGTTCATCAAATTTTATTCTATATTCCAATATATAGCTCTTAGAACTTGTTTTAAATTAAACTTTCAATATTTTTCTATATATTAAAATGGTTTATGTTACAATCTTACTCCCTGACTTAGTGTAATCGTTAAAATACAAACGGTCCATTTTGAAAATCAATTTTTAAGAAAATAGGCAAAAATATGGAAAAAGTGAATTTATTCCAATGTAGAATCTATATGTTCATCCTATTGAATTTTTCTAGCGTATATTGATAAAACAAATAACTTGAATACATTTTTGGAAGAAAATTTCACAAGATGTGAGTTTTTAATCAATTTTACGTTTTTCGTCGTGGTGGACCTTTTTCTGGAAATGCCCATATGTTAGATTAACATATGTAAAATTAACATATGTAAAATTAACATACAGCTGTGTTCACAAAAATAGCAGTGCTCTTCTTTTACTATAACAGCTATTGTAAGTCAAGTCTTCAAATTTAAAAAATATATTTGGAAAGGTCATCTAAATTCCGTTTGAATGATGTATAACTTTCCTTAACCCATTAAGTACCCATTAAAATATTCGAATTTTGAAAAAGGTCTACTTTTTCAACTTCTTTCCTCGATTTTTTCCAAAAAATGTTGCGATGCGAAAAAAATTCTTGAAACGATTCTAAGAGTAACTGCAAAAGAAAATTGTCAAAAATATTTTTGCTAGTATTTTTAAATAAATTTTGAAAAATCCTAAAAATGACCATTTTAACCCATTTTTCCTCATTTTCATGCAAAAAGTGCCTTTTTTTGCAGTTTTCAAAAAATTTTAAAAATACTAGCAAAAATATTTTTGAAAATTTTCTTTTTGCAGTTACTCTAGAGTCGTTTCAAGAATTTTTAGGTTAGACTAACATATGTTAGATTAACATAGGCGATAGATGTTATATGATGTGTTAATGATATATGATATATGGTAATGCTTTAAAGCATCCCTGACAATGCAATCGGATTTAACTGATCGAGGTTGCGGAATACTATACAGAGGAGTCTCGATAGCTGTGCAGTTTATAAAACTAAATTCAATCAGAATTAAACGAGACTCAACTGATAATATGTATGCTTTTTGGTTTGTTTTGAAACAATTTAATTAACCCTCGCACGAACCAAAACAGATCAGAGACACCTCTGCCTATAAATAAAGTGCGCACTTGCCTACATCACATTATTATCATCATTATCGAAATGCAGGCCAGGAAAGAGACAGAGAGAGAGAGAGAAATAAAGAAGAAGAAGGAATCAAGCAGGAGATCAAGATTGATTTATTAATAAACATTCATAGACAGATTTAGAGAGAGAGAGAGAGTGTCGGACACGTAACTTATGCAAAAGAAAAAAGAAATATTATATTTGCAACCCATTGGAGAATGTCCTATGTCAAAATCGAAATGCTCGACCAACAGTTACCCTCTATGTGGTTGGGATTTAACAAGAAGGATTGCCAGAAATACATTGAGGGCCTAACTTTGATACCAAGAGTTAAATAAATCAATTTTTGAAATTGCAGAATTTAATAAGAGATCAAGCATTGTTCAAAAATAACATTCTGCATAAAAGTCGACTTAGTTTTGAACAATTTTGGTGCCAACAATTGAGAAAATGAAGATAAAGTTATTGAAAAATAGTTGGTGCAGATAGAATGAAAGATAGTAAGAGTAAGAGAAAGTCGAATTGATTAGAGATCTGTGGGAAATATAGGTCTAATATAAGTCAATATGCAGGATTTGTTTCAAGAGATGTCAATCTCTTTGTTGTTGTTGTTGCTAACTTGACCAGCGATCCAAGCCTTATGTCATTATTGAGACACCAGAACCAGTTGAGAATTCTAAGACGCAAAAGTGACAAAATCGCTGTAAAGCTGATCTTTGTGTGTTGTTGTTGTACTATTGTGTTAAAACAGCCCTCATTAACTCTATTCTATTTCATTTCAATTTAATAATGCAGTAATTATTTTACAAGCAAATGATGAAAGTATCATAAATAGTTGTGCTGAAAAAGAGGAATATTAAGGACATGTTTTCTTGTCATTCCCTTCCAAATATCTCATCAAAGTTTCTCTGTTTACATCTTTTTGATACTCTCCTTGTGCATTTTAATAGCTGCAGGCAACATACAGCAATGGCATCTGTTTGGCATGTGTGTGAAATGGCGTCAATCTCACGTATAGTCAGCTGTGATTGCATTGGAATTTTGTTCTTATCTGAAATGCCCTGAAATATTTTGCTATCCAGCAGCTGAAAAAATTTCAACACAAATGGAAAAACACTAAAAAGAAGAAAAGAAAGAAAAGTAAAGGAAATCAATTGGAATTTGGTAAAAACAGCTGTCGGGCCAGTTGTTGTTTCTTTAAACAAAAGTTTATCTAAATTCTTAGAAAATCCTATATAATTGCACTGGAGATAAGGTTGTGCAAATTGATATGACAACTCTGCATATACAGTCGAACTTCTCTAACTCGAACTTCCCTAACTCGAAGTTTCTCTAACTCGAACAAAATCGAGTGGCAATAGCATTTACTGAGCAAATTTCATACAATTCTGTCTCCCTAACTCGAACTTCCCTAACTCGAATTTCTCCCTAACTCGAACAAAAATATTGGCCCGTACTTCTGTAAGTCGAATTTTTCGGGAAAATTCCCAATAAAGTTCGAATTTTTTTTCGTTTATATTCTATGCTTTTGTTACCGGCTCGTTTTGATACATAATATTAATATACGTTAACGAATTTTAATGAAATATGATAGAATATTGCATCAAAAATTACTTAAGCTTGTGAAATTGCTATAGGAAAGATGTTAGTAATGTACTTCTTTGTCAGCGCATCAGTGTACTAAAATGTTTAAGGAAATATTCAAACTTATTAGTAGTTAAGAAATTTGAAAGTAGACCAAATAAATTAAAGTTGCTGAAAAATGTGGTATCTCAGCAAAAACATTTTTCATTATATTAAAAAATGAAATATTAAATGTGATGACATTTGAATAGGGAACTTATTCTGGATACGAGAAAGGAACGAAGAAACCAATTTTTGAGAATATTAACAGGTCTTGAACAAACTAGAATCCCTTTTTGTTGAAAATAACAGAAAAAATTGAAATTTGAATTGTACTTATGATTGAATGCATTTGTAGTTTCTTTTAAAACACTAAAAAAAAAAATTCCCTAACTCGAAGTCTCCCTAACTCGAACTTTTTTCTTGGATAATGGTGATTCGAGTTAGGGAAGTTCGACTGTATAAGGAAGTTATAAAGAGCTTTAAAGCTCAAGATACATGCTAATAAGGCATAATATGCAGAGTGTGACAACTCTGGCCAGTAAAAAATAATTAGGTGAGCTCCAAAAAATTTTAATGCTGTTGTTTGGCAACTCTGACCGTGAAATAATGTAAAAATAATGCTGAAAGATGGCAACTCTAGTAACAAAATTAGCTTTCAATGCTTTTTAAGTATTGAAAAATCTGCTCGAAGCATAATGTGAAAAAATTGACAACTTTGGTTAGTAAAAAGCAAAAGTTTTAAGTGGAAAGCTTAAACTTATTACATTAACTGTAAACAGTTGTCAACTCTAACATATTCTATTTCATATTTCTCGGCTTAGGAAATGTAGCCTCAAAGCTGACGCTATGGACAGCTTAAAAGCTAAAAAGCTCACATGGATCCCTCAAAGAGCAACTGCATTTTGTTCGGTTCAGAGTGCATTTCCTGCTCTTTCGATTAACTTAAAAAGAGAGATCTCTCTTCTCACTCTCTTTCGCTGGTCAAAATCGTCAGCATTCGCTTCGTATTTTTTGTCGTTCGCATTCGCCGAATTGGCAGCGGAAGAAGAAATGCAACGACATCGACAACGATAAAAATCGACAGCATATAAATAAAACAGACGTTGTCGCATCTTTGGCGACTTTGGGGACAGAAGCTAACAGAAAAAAATTGACGCAGTTTGCGTTGAAATTTCACGCGACGCAGATCGCGCGAGTAGTCAGCAAAGATATATATATATGTGTTTATATATAGATATAGTAGATATAATTGACTGTAAATAGAATTGTATAAAAATGAAAAGAGTGCATAAATTGTGAAAGTCGCTCGACCAACAATAATAATATTAACAATTAAAAAGTGTTTTTTTTTTGTGGCGAACAAATCAAATTGAAAGAAAAAGACAACAAAAAATTAAAAGCATTAAAACAGCAAGCACATAAGGAAGTAAATTATATATTTAAATAGACTTTTAATAATAATATAAAGTGAGTCGAAATGTCAACCGCTTTGATCTACTGGCAGTCAATGAACGGAGCCCATGAGGCGACACCGCCAGCAATGGCAACTCTGGCAACCGGTTCCGATACCGATTGGCACTACAATTATCCGAATTATTCGAATTATCCGAATCAAGAGCAGCAACAACAACGACAACTTCAACAACGTCCGTCCTATGCACGCAACTGGAGCAATGGAAGTGGAAGTGGGAATGGAAATGGAAGTGGGTTGGGGAATGATGAGTTGGTGGCGGCAACCCATTATCAGTTGCAGCTGCAATTGCAACAGCAACAGCAACCTGGGCATTATTTGGCCCAGATCGATTGTCAGCATTCGGTGAAGAATTTTGACGGTATTGGCATTGCCAATTCCATTTCTTCGTCTTCCTTTAAGCCAACAGTAGCTCAATCAACGCTCAATCAAACAATCGATCGACGCGACAGCAGCAATCATCACAGCTGTAAGCTCAAGTTTAAGAAATTATGCAAAAAAATATTAAGAACACTCAATACAAAGGGAGTGTGTTTCAGTTTTTTTTTGTAATTCTTCTCTTCGCCTCACTCTTATTATAAAATATGTAAAGCTTTAACTTAAAAAAAACTTGAAAAGCTTTTGTAAACTTTAGTATATACGTTTCAGTTAAGAAATCAGCTTAAAGAACATTAAAACTTTTATTTCTATGCAAGGCTTTTGCTTAAGAAAGCCTATTTTCAGTTTTCAGTGCAAAGGAAGCATTTAAAATCGCACTTCACTCTTCATAGATGTAAAGCTTTGTCTTAAATCACTCTAAATAGATGTAAAGCTTTGTCTTAAATAATATATTACAAAGTATTTATGTTTGAAGATTAAAGCTTAGTGAATACAGCTTAAGAAAGCACAATCATTTCTAAAGATCAGCCTGTAATAGGCTTAAAAAGTAAATGAAAGCGTGTTTATTAAAAGCTTAAAGTTGTTAAGAAAATTTGCAGTTTATAGTGAATAGCTTTTACAATTTAAGGAGCTATCAGTTTACAGTGAAAAGTGAAAAGCTTTTACAATTTAAGGAGCTTTCTTTATATGTTGTGAGTTGTGGTTGATCTATGCGAAATAGTTTAAAAGATTAAATCTTTGTCAAGTAACTTTGAAAAGCTCTTGAAAGCTTCTGTGTGTTGTTTTTTTTTTATGGTTTCAAAACTCAGTTTCACTTGAGTGAAAACAGCTTAAGAAAGCTTTTTTTTTTAAGCTAGAATAGTAACACGAACAGTAATTTAAACGAGAAAAATGTCAGTGTGTGGAATAAAATTGAAAACAGTGATAAAATGGGAGGTAAACTGCAGGGAAAACTGTGGAAAGCGATGTCAATTTCCTTTTGTTCTTTTTAAATGTTGCGAAATGCAATATCAGTTTCTATCGCCTGCGTTTCATTTTATTCCCTGCGCTGTTGCCTTTTTTCCTTTTTGACTTTTTGCATTTTTCTTTTTGGTGTGCTATTTTTGACTCGGAGCAAAACAGAGAGACAGCAACAACTAAAACTATTTCGATGCTTGCATATTGTGTAATATTTGGTCCCTATACCATTTGGGCGTCTAGTTATAAATTTAGAATTGAAAACGTGTATTTTTGGGGTCGCTTTTCGGTCGTTTTGAATTGGCAACAGCCTCAGGTGTGCGACACACGTCACGACACGTCGTCAGGTGCAACATTTGTTGTGTGTGGACCCAGGGAAATTAAAGAACGCGCGGTCAATGAACCATCCAAACCAAAAACCTTCTCATTCCCTCTCTCTTTCTCTGTCGCCCTGACTCATTAAGTCTTATACATGGGGAAAAAATCAAGTCTTTCGTACTTAAAACGCATCATTTCGAACTTGATTTCTCACTAAGATTGCAATTTCTTAAGTCAAGTATTTCAATCTTATTGTAAGTGCGAAATCTTAAAAAAAATATCATTAGTGTCAATCGAACTGATCCCATAGCAGACAAGCCAGAACCATTTGGGAATTATAGGCCAGCGATCGTAAAAACGATATAAGAAATAAGGTGCTTTATTCAATTCTTACGAAATTAAGTCCCGAACTAAATAAAGAGTTTTGCTACTTACTGCTAGTAATTCTAAAGTTTAACTAGATTCTAGATTCTTTGTGCTTATATCAAGATTGTCAGTACTTGGTTAAAGAATTTTAGTGCTCCTCTTTTAGTAATTTGTACTTGTATCAAGAATATATATTAAGTATTGATGATCTTTTTTTTTTCTCTGTGTACTCATTATCTGTTTTTCTCTCTCCCTTTTGCTTTTTCCGTAGTATCCGCTGGATATGGATCCAGTGCGGGCGCCGTGGACACATCGCAGGGCAGCGGGAGCGGGGGAAGACAGAGACATGCACCGCTCTACGGACGCTTTGTGGTCGAAGAGGAACTCCCCGCCACGCATCGTGATGTCATGCATCATGTAAGTGTAATCAATCAATCAATCAATCAATCAAAACTTATCAATTCACAACAAAAAATTACACAAGTGAAAATAAAAAAATGATTTGAATAATTGCGAACAATCTGAGATGAAGCATTTTAAGGTCTGTGTATTTATGAAATGCAATAAACTTTTATCGAAAATTTTATGATTGAAACTAAAAAAATTTTTATATTTTTATCAATTTTTTCATTTCAATTTAAAAATTATAGTTTTAGGATTTGTATCCCATCCGATACAAAATCCATATTTAGTTGAAAAAAACTGAAGTTAGATTTATGCAATGTTTTTATTTGATTAGACTGCAGCTTATACTAAAAGTCAGGGCTTAAAATCGTAACCGTAACCGTTCACCGGTATGACCCAATTGAAATTGGTAATTGTAGATGAAATAAAACTCTTATTATACCGATACCGAAAAGTCGAATTTATTCAAACCGAAATACCCGTTAAGAAACCGATTAATGCATTTAATTACTTTGTTAAGATATAATCATCGTTTTTTAAAAACTAAATATGATTTTTAGTTCTGCATTAATTTAATTTATATATTGATCTCCATAAAATAAATTAATTCTTTGAAATTTTTAAATATTTCTTTTAAATTTCAAACAAATATTTAACAATTTTAATAATTTTTTGTGTACCGGTATTTTGAAACCTAAACATACAGAAAAAACCGGTAACTGTTTTGTAGCACCGATATTCGTTTTGGTTTAAAACCCTGCTCAAAAGAACTATAGTATCCCAATCACTTATCAATATCCCTCTCTTTTCTCTCGCTTATCTTGTCTACCTTCTATAGCACTCTAGTCCTTCGTCTTCGTCGGAGGTGCGAGCAATGCAAGCCCGCATTCCCACACACTTTCGAGATCCGGCCATGGCACCACTGCGCAAGCTCAGCGTCGATCTGATAAAGACCTACAAGCACATCAATGAGGTAAGTCCCTATCACTCCACCATACCTACCTATCTCACCTCTTCTAGGGATGCCGTTGAAAATATCGATATATTTTTTAGTCGTTGTTTTTATCCTTGGCTTTTTATACAACACAATATACAACTTTTGTCAAAATAGATTTTTTTTATATAATTTCGATAATTTCATTGTCAATAATATCGAGTTAAAAAAATAATTTGCATATCGAAATATTATCGATCAATATTTTTGTCAAAATATATTCTGGGGTGCCACAGAAATCGCTTTCGCTTGAATTTCACTTAGATTTGTATGAAATTTCTGCGATTTCTGTGGCACCTCCGATTTTTTTAATAAAATGTCGATAATTTCTTTATCAAAAATAATAATTCTTAAATCGAAATATTAATGATATAAATAGTTTATACATTTTTAAACTGGTGATAGCCAGCTCAACTGTCTTCCTATTTTCGCCTCTCCTCACTCCTTGGCATAGTTTCAGTTTCAGCCGGCGCGTGCTCTGTCTACAGTAGTTCCCCTGTCTACAGTCTTCTGTCCCTGACCTCGCTTCAGACCTCGCCTCATCAATTTGGCATCGATGCATCTTGTTGACGGACACGCAATCTGAAATTTGCCAAGTTCCCAAGTTCCCCAAAGCCATTCAAAAAACGTATAGAGATCGGAGACAAGTGTAGCATAAAAACAAATTCGATTCTTCGATTAAAAAACTCTCCGATAACAAATAAAATGCAGCTACAGCAGATCTTTATCTATTAATTTGTTCGATTTTTGCAAGTAACAAATTCGACAAGATTTCGATATTAAATGTATATTTATTTCATATTTTTAACAAGAAAACTACCGATAACATCAATATACAGTTAGTTAGGTAACTGTTTTGATAAATTTTAAAATCGATTAGATATCGATGTTAAAAATATAATTTTTATTTAATAACGACATAAAAAAATGGTAATAACAACTACAGGGTGACCAGAAATAACGGAGACAAACATTTTTTATTATAATTTTACCAATCAAAGGCAATTTTGCAAAACAACAATTAATAATGATAACAT